>CABEEJ010000083.1:381155-398117 GCA_901482245.1 Timema douglasi | reverse complement strand
GCCACATTAAATATTTTTTAAATTGGCCAGTTTCACAGCACAAATGTTCATGTTCGGGCACATATGAGCACAAATAGAGCACAAACGATTAGAAAAAAAAAAGTTTTTTTTCAGCAAATTTTCAATATGTGGCGGGCTAGCTTGAGCTCAAGTTGGCCCGCCACATTAAATATTTTTTAAATTGGCCAGTTTCACAGCACAAATGTTCATGTTCGGGCACATATGAGCACAAATAGAGCACAAACGATTAGACAAAAAAAAGTTTTTTTTCAGCAAATTTTCAATATGTGGCGGGCTAGCTTGAGCTCAAGTTGGCCCGCCACATTAAATATTTTTTAAATTGGCCAGTTTCACAGCACAAATGTTCATGTTCGGGCACATATGAGCACAAATAGAGCACAAACGATTAGACAAAAAAAAAATTTTTGTCAGCAATGTGGCGGGCCAACTTGAGTCACGTGAACTACGATCTCCGTGAAGTGACCGATCTGATGCATTGTGTTTCAGTGCGTGGGGTGAAGGCCTGTTTCTCATCATCCAGACAGCGACTGTGGCGGCTTTGACTCTTCACTACGGTGCCTCGGCGCAGCAGGCGGCGCTATTCGTCGGGACGTTCGTGGGTATCACGAGTGCTCTTATGGGTGGGCTGGTACCCGTCTCTTACCTTTGGACGATGCAGGTCTTCAACGTCCCCATCATCGTCATCGGCAAGGTAGGTGCCACTTAGATCTGAGCCCCAATCGCCTGTAGACATTATTTCGACGACCAGAAGTTATCCGTCAATGAAAAGTTGAACTGGCAAGCTAGAAGCTATTTTGTAGGCTTGTTCCACTTAGATCTGAGTTCCAATCGATTGTAGACATTATTTCGACGACCAGAAGTTATCCGCCAATGGCAAGGTGAACTGGCAAGCTAGAATATATTTTTTAGGCTTTTGCAACTTAGATCTGAGTTCCAATCGATTGTAGACATTATTTCGATGACCAGAAGTTATCCGCCAATGAAAAGGTGAACTGGCAAGCTAGAAGCTATTTTGTAGGCTTGTGCCACTTAGATCTGAGTTCCAATCGTTTGTAGACATTATTTCAGCCGTGCAGAAGCTATCAGATAATGGCAAAGGGAACTGTTGCCACCAGAGAAGTGCATCTCGTATCTCCGCGCTAGACATGATTCCTTTACGAACGCGAAACTTGTTTTAACGAAGTGAGAATCTCTCTTCTGGCAATGAGACTCGTTATATTATGTTAATTCATATGTATTATAAACTGACACGTCATGGCTGTTTGCAGGGCCAGTCCAAGTACTGGATTTAAATTCAAGTGAATTAAATATGACAACCCTGAAAGAGAATCTTAATCTGAACTTTTGTCTTTGCGTGCCAGGTTGTCATTTTTTCACTTAGTTTAAATTAATTCCGGTATCAAGATTAATCCCGTGAACAAACAGCGCGTATTATCTAATGATACTAGTGAATTAATTAATAATTGTATGGCAGCATTAAAGTTAGATGTGATTCATAGACTGGGATTGTAGATAGCTTTGAGAATCCTATAAGCTGATACGTTCCACCAATTAACACAATGAGACTCAGTAAAACAAATAGTGAAAAGTGGCTCTTAATAAGTGGTAAGCCATGAGGACACAGTGGTAAAGTATTGGCTCTTAAAGTCTAGATCCTTGGTTTGATTCCTGTGCTAACGTTGTCATTTTTCACTTAATTGTGTCGTTAGAAACGTTTTATCGAGCTTGTATTTCCTTAGGGGAGCAACCCGCCTCGGTGGCGTAGTTGGCTAACGCGCTTGTCGTGTTGAGCTCGACTGCTGAGGACGGGGAGATCGAGGTTCGAATCTCGGTCGGGTGAACTGGGGGTGGTTTTACCTAAATGGTTTTCCACTCTCCCTCCACGCAAATGCGGGTTAACTTCCTCTAATTAAATCTTCCCAATTCCTAATCTATTAGCGTAATTAGTACTTAAGGCTTATAAACCGAACGGGTAGTAAGACGCGGTTGTAAATAAATATATATTAGGGAGCAATAAAATGTGAGAGTCTACTACCCGGATGTTCATGATATAAGAGAAGATGGTTTATACAATCCAGGTGGGTGGGGCACAGGTGTAAATCTTCTCTTGTCTGGTTCACCGGTGACTGGGGAATCTCGAGTTGAATTGAGAGGAAATGTGCCCGTATTTGCTTGGAGGGATAAGGGAAAACTATTTATAAAAAACCATGTCCACCCGTCCGAGATTCACTGCTCTACCTTTACATCACTGACAAATCAAACCGGATGATCTTAGTTTTACTTCTTGTGCCCACTGATTTGGATTATTTATTAAAAATGGTTTATTTTGGTCACTCTTTCGTTCATAATCTTCTGCTTTATATTTGATCCAAATCAGTGCTGCATTTTAAAGCTGAACCCAAAACACAATTTGCGTGAGCTACTCCCTTACTACCCCCATATTTACCTTTTTATGAAACTAAAAGAGCCTACTGGATGTCATGTTTTCTTAACAGACCCATTTCTTCGTATTTCAGGGTCTCCAGACGTGTTTCCTCGTATTTATCCTGATGCTAATGTGACCCCAGTATAATACCATTTCATTAGTCCGTCACAGCCTCAAATTAGTTCTCCCCCCCCCCTTTATCCCCCCTCTTCATTATCTTATTACTGTAATTTATTGCGCCATGTTTGCCACGAGTGGCCCTGATTGGTCACCGCTTCCTTGTCATTACCAAGTGCCCCTCGGGAACGTTCGGTGTCTTTCGGTGGTAATCTAGGTCCTTGGAACGATTTCCTAATATGTTCTCTATTGTGTCAAAGAGGACCTGCATCCTTGCAAGACCTACCTCGCTGGTCGTTTAGTTTTCAGAATTGTGAGGTTGCCTCCATCTATTCTTGAAAAGGTCCTCAATTTCCTCTTCACATAACATGAAATAGAATAGAATACATTATATTTCCATTTAAATCCTGCCAGTGGCACAAAATGCTAGGGCGTTAGAAAGTCTCTAAATGCTGACCTATCATCACCTGTAGAGCCTAAGAGAATTTAAACCGCCAGATTTGGTGTACATTCCAATTTCCATGGAAAGGAACCATTTCTCTATCCCCACGTCTTACTAACTGTTCAGGCTATACGCATATATAATTACTCTAATGGGGTAGCGATTAGGAAAGAAGAATTTTAGAAGTAATCTACCCACGTTTGCTTGACAGGAGAGGGGGAAACCATTTAGGGAAAACCTCCCTCAGTAGACACGACTGGTATTAGAACCCCGATCTTCCCGTCTTCAGCAGGCCAGTCTAGTAGTATTATTATTATTATTATTATTATTATTATTATTATTATTATTATTAGCACCGCGTCTTACTACCCGTTCGGGTTATACTCACTTACGCTAATGTGTAATGGTAGGGTGATTGTGAGATGAAATGGAGGACCTACAGTTTAACGTCGAATCCGAACCACGGTGGAGGCCTGGCATTCCCCACATTCACAAGATGTCTTGTCAGCCAGTCTAGTAGATAAGAGGTGTGAGGCTAAGGTGTCAGCGTATGACGAAAGTAACTTTCTTTTTATCTACTTGGAATTCCATTCCCGCCCTAACAGGTTTGCCATAACCTACCCCCTTGGCCCTTTACTAAAACTGGAAAAACGGACAACAGTATCCGTCCAACACATCATCGTTGACACATGTTTGTTGCCGTAAGTTAAGTAGTGACGGATTGTGTGTGAATATTGCAAATTGGTTTTGTCTATGGACGAAAAGGGGGGAGGGGCATCGCCCCTTCGATACGCATCTGTTGTTTTTGAGTCACGCAACTTAAACTTTAGCCTCCCACCCCTCCCCTTGGTATCCCACCCATATAGCCCCTCTCAACCTCCCGCCCTTTCATATGTGGCCACATGTTGCGTCTGGGTAAAAAATTACTGTTTTTGTGGTTTGGCGCCAAAAGGGCTTACAGTTCGTGGATTTTATTTTGTTTTTACTTGGTTCGACTTATCTTGGTGGTCGTGAATATTAACAAAGAAATGGTGGTGGGCGAATTATTGTTATATTTCAAATATTGTTTATTGCAGATACTCAACACTAGGGCGCTGGTGAGGCGGCGCGCTTGTAATTAGTCCCAGGGCGCAAACACTTATATTGTGAAGGGGGGGAGGGAGGCTTAGCGTGAGGTAGTACCCCAACAGGAGATACTAAGGAATCTTTAAAAAGTAAATTATTCTTAAAGTAACATTTTTTGGAACATAGTTGGGGTTGCTGGAGCAGGACTCAAACTACTAGTGTGTGTGTATATATATATATGTGTGTGTGTGTGTGTGTGTGTGTGTGTGATCCAACACCTTAGCTCAGTCGGTAACGTGTCTACCTACTCAGCTAAGGGTCCCGGGATCTATTACCGGCATGGCTGAAAATTTGTCATTGGTGAAATGTCGGTTTATCCTTTCACATTGATAAATTAATGGCTGACGTCTGGATGTTGTGCCTGTCCTAGTTTAAGTTAGATTATAAGGCATATGAAGCTACGACAGGCCCAGCAAGTGGGTAGTGAAAGATTTATGGCTTTAATAAAAAACTTAATTGGACCATAGGCTGTAAAAAGAAATGGATGTTACACACCCACGCGCACACACACACACACACACACACACACACACACACACACATACACTAAATGAGGTAGGCAGGAGGAAGGTAGAATTTAATATAAAATACACTTGCATTTTCATGGAAGAATCAAGGAAAACCATTAAAAAAAACCACCCTTAGCTTTGAACACCAATCTTACTTCACTGGTAATCCACTAAGCCATTTACGCCTTAGACCAGGGTGGTACAACTTCTTTTTTTGCTATCCAGAGGGCCAAATATGACTATCAGTTTGCACCATGGGCTGAAGATATATTTAACAATCACATCAACTTAATATAGGCCTGCAAACAACACTTAATAAACAATAATTACTTTAAATGCTAAAATATAGATTTTATTTTTTGTTGGTAGAATTTTTCAAATTTGTACTGCCAAAAAGTGTATTAATCTCTCAAAAATGTATTATGAAATATGCACGTGCACACACACACACTTTCATAAAACAACCTATCATTATAAATATGTATATATTTATACACATTTTTTATTAATAAAACAAATGCATAGTAAAATGATATTACTTTTTTTTTAAATATTTATATTTTTATTTGAATCATTAACCATCTCACATTTTACACCGAGGGTTTCCATTTAATTCTTCTCCAGGGTACAATAAGGGCCACAATTTCAGCGAGCGCGGGCCGCATCTGGCCCGTGGGCTTCCAGTTGGTCCACACTGTCTCAGACCATTCGACCACTGTTGCGGATAGTACATCAACCACCATTGCGGGTACTACATTATTAATAATTTCGAAAGTGGTGTGGCTATTCTCCCCTAATACTATACGACCACCAGCAGCAGCAGCACCACCACCACCACCACCTCTACCCCCACCAGCAGCCCCTCTTCCCCTTTCAGTTCTTTCACTTCTTTCAGTAAGGATCTGTAACACCCGAATCACTATTGCACTAGTCTGCTGTCACACCACGGGAAGACCCGACCGGGATTCTAAAGTGTCTCAGGTGTGGTTGATAATGAATCACAGTGGCTAAACGATCTTTGTCAGAGCCGAGGCTTGTAACAATTAGGTTTGCATACACCTCAACCCAATTAATAGTTATCGCACTTGAGTAGTAGACATTTACATAAAACTCTCCTCAGGACCTGATTTCGTGGGTTCAAACCCGACCGGGGTCAATGGATTTTCCTTTAGCGATACAAATCCGTAGCACATCTTCCTTCGGAGAGGAAGTGAAGCCATCGGCCCCATGTCGATTACTTGTCATGTNCCACGCGCACACACACACACACACACACACACACACACACACACACATACACTAAATGAGGTAGGCAGGAGGAAGGTAGAATTTAATATAAAATACACTTGCATTTTCATGGAAGAATCAAGGAAAACCATTAAAAAAAACCACCCTTAGCTTTGAACACCAATCTTACTTCACTGGTAATCCACTAAGCCATTTACGCCTTAGACCAGGGTGGTACAACTTCTTTTTTTGCTATCCAGAGGGCCAAATATGACTATCAGTTTGCACCATGGGCTGAAGATATATTTAACAATCACATCAACTTAATATAGGCCTGCAAACAACACTTAATAAACAATAATTACTTTAAATGCTAAAATATAGATTTTATTTTTTGTTGGTAGAATTTTTCAAATTTGTACTGCCAAAAAGTGTATTAATCTCTCAAAAATGTATTATGAAATATGCACGTGCACACACACACACTTTCATAAAACAACCTATCATTATAAATATGTATATATTTATACACATTTTTTATTAATAAAACAAATGCATAGTAAAATGATATTACTTTTTTTTTAAATATTTATATTTTTATTTGAATCATTAACCATCTCACATTTTACACCGAGGGTTTCCATTTAATTCTTCTCCAGGGTACAATAAGGGCCACAATTTCAGCGAGCGCGGGCCGCATCTGGCCCGTGGGCTTCCAGTTGGTCCACACTGTCTCAGACCATTCGACCACTTGTTGCGGATAGTACATCAACCACCATTGCGGGTACTACATTATTAATAATTTCGAAAGTGGTGTGGCTATTCTCCCCTAATACTATACGACCACCAGCAGCAGCAGCACCACCACCACCACCACCTCTACCCCCACCAGCAGCCCCTCTTCCCCTTTCAGTTCTTTCACTTCTTTCAGTAAGGATCTGTAACACCCGAATCACTATTGCACTAGTCTGCTGTCACACCACGGGAAGACCCGACCGGGATTCTAAAGTGTCTCAGGTGTGGTTGATAATGAATCACAGTGGCTAAACGATCTTTGTCAGAGCCGAGGCTTGTAACAATTAGGTTTGCATACACCTCAACCCAATTAATAGTTATCGCACTTGAGTAGTAGACATTTACATAAAACTCTCCTCAGGACCTGATTTCGTGGGTTCAAACCCGACCGGGGTCAATGGATTTTCCTTTAGCGATACAAATCCGTAGCACATCTTCCTTCGGAGAGGAAGTGAAGCCATCGGCCCCATGTCGATTACTTGTCATGTAGGAAGGTATGGGAAAATACCTTTCCCGGCAAAATTGGTAGGCTCTTTCGCTCTCGTTTGCTGATTTAATCAGATTTTCAGTCACTTCATGTGATCTGCAGTTGTCACTTTATATATACTATTAATACCTATAAAATAACAGTAATAATATAACAAAATGTAACCGATTTTGACCATCGAGAAAAAGTTTTTATTTTCTAACTGGCCCTTTCAGTGAAAAGTGCACTGTAAAGTAAACTGTAAACTAATAAATCCTGTAGTCGATTAATCCTTTCTTTTTCTGAGTTGAGAATAATTTATTAGATAAAACACACCTTGCCGTTGTACCCCCACCCCCTTGTAATGTACACGAGCCGCTCTTGCCCCGAAGAGGTCAGTTCAGAGAAGAGTCTGCTAACCACTAATAGCGACCTGTAGGATTAATGACAGACCCCCTCTCCCCTCCCTCCTCCTCTCTTGGAGAAGTGCCTCAGTTCTGACACGGAGGTCCTGGCTTTGTTACCATCACTCGGCAAGGCTGGATACGATGAATTAGACGAGTTTTATACCTTGCTTTATGATCTAAAAACATATATACACTTAAAATGTTAAGAGATTTTTTTTTTCGACAGTTAAGTCTTGGAGTTTTACCGAATCAATTTTCTTCCCTTTTAATCTCTCTCGACCCCTCGAAGAGAGAATGTAACGGTATCACTTCAATCGGAAATATCGCCGACGCGTATCTCTCTAATTGGCTCCCAATCACGGGGCATAATAATTGGCGCTCGATCACGGGAATATATATATATATATATATATATATATATATATATACACACCAATTATCTCATAACAAAATCCGTAACGTTTTAATTGCCGCCAAACGCGGACCGATTAATTCAGCAACAATATAAGAAGTATTGTGATCGTCAAAATAATCAAACTCGAGATTTTGATAAATATCGATGTTTTATGACACCTTGAAACTAAATTGTTGTTTTCGCGATTCCGTCTGTTTGTCTATATCTAGGCCTAGAGCCGAAACCATTTTACAGATCGGGCTAAAAGTTGAACTCTAGGGTTTTCATAAGGTTTATGCCTAGGAGTTTTTTTAATTATATATATATGTCCAACCCTACAATAAGGAGTAGTTTACGGAAAGGAAAATAAAAGAAGAAGAAAATAGATTCTCTCAAAACTCGCTCTAACTATTTTGATTAATTTTTGTATCTAGACGCTGTTTATATTACAAATTAAATGGCAATTTTCTTTTCTTTTTTTTTTTCAATAGAACTAATTTAAAGGTAGGCCTACAAATACATAAGTAGACATTTCCAATCTTGCTCATATCTTTGTAACTATTTGAGATACGAAACAATTTAATTGTAAAAATTTGATAATTTACTAATAATATATAGCTCTTTTATTTGAAATATATATAGGCCTACAATAAAACAAATGGTTTCTAAGCTATAGGCAAACCTATTTTTTATTGTGTATTTTAAAATATGAAATTTGGTGGACAGAGATTCTCCTCTTTACTCATTATTACTGTAATATTGTATATTATTTCATTTATGCTTTTCGTTGGAATTGTTTCTTCAATGAAGTGTATTATTTTGTAAATCTCAGAAGTTTTTAGTAAATGTCTCTATTTTAAAATCAAAACGAGAGAACGTGTATGTGGGGCACCTTACCACTTTTTTTTAATATAAATTAAAGCTTGTAAACAAAAGATGCGCCCAAAACATTTCAAATTTCAAAAATATTAAAAAAGGAAGCAGCAATTTCACACAGCAATTCACCGAGTTCTACCAAACCGATTTCAAATTTTTATGAATTTTAAATAGCGAAGCCACCTGCTCCGCTGGCCGAATGATATAAGGCGTCACTCTCGTGTTAGACTAGGTTGCCGATAACAGGGAGTTCGGGGTTCGAATCCCGGTCGGGTGTACTGAGGGTTGTTTTTTACAAAATATTTTACATAACGGGTACACTTCCTCTAAATTCAACCTCTCTTATCCCTAGCTCATAAACCTAATTAGTACATATGCGTGTAATTTGAACGGGTAGTAAGACGGTGTGCTAAAAAATAATCCAAGCCGCAATCTACGTAATGATTTACTGTACTAAGTCTTCGATTGTATTATTACGCTATTAAGACAGGTTTCTTGATGTGGTAGTTGGGGTCTCCAAACAGAAAGGTTTGAGCTAATGACTTAAGCAATTTGTCTCTAGGTACAACTCGTTGAGTTTATATTTCTTAACACACACAGCAACCTTGATAAACGAGAAATTGCTGTGCAGATGTTGAACTCAAACTCAATATTTTATTCAACAATGCGTTATTTCAAAACATAGCCTCACGCCAAAATAAAGTCAAGAGTTTCCAACAGGGATCTTTTTCCTTAACAACTCTAAAAGTTGGAGTTTTATTAATAGAAATAAATGTGTGAAAATTGGACATTAGCTCATTTTCAACGACTTTTACGAATATATATTTGCGGAGCTATGAGACTAAGCTGGTCGAAAAAGGGCTTTAAATTTAGTTTTCCTTTAACAAATAGTCATTTTTTTGATAGGCTCACAAGTGAATTTTTTTGAAAGATATTTAAGAACTACCAGTGAGCTTTCTTCTTTATCTTGAGATAAGAAACTTCGTAGTCTTCTTTTCCCTCTTTCTTATTGACATGACAAAGATTGGCTGTAGGGGAGGGTGGAAGGAAGTATAAGCTTAAAAAGAGAATAGAAGTAGTTTAAAAAAAATACACAGACCATTGTTTTTTAAGCTGTGTGACCTGAGGGCGAATGATACTTTCTCGTTGGCTGAGGCGTATGCCTTAACTTTTTGTTTTAATCACGAACCAGACTTAACACGCTGCAACTCGGGTAACAACAGGCCACTGCCTAGGTTTCATATAAATTAATTATTTCACTGATTCATTCGGGATAAGGTAATGACAATATGGGAATTTCTTTCCCTTTTACAACTAATTTTAATAAAGGCTTAAACAAGTGAAGCACATCAACAGTTCAATTTTCAGGTGAAGGGCCTTTTGAAAATTACAAACACAGGTCAAGAATGGTAACATTTTACTAGATCATTGGCGCTATTTTATACGTATTGGTAATATAGGCTTATACAACGTGTATCTAAAACATTGCATCAAACTTTGGCAGGCTATTCCTTGGGTGAAAATAGAATAATTCACATCAGCAATATGGTCCATCTTAAATATTAAGGGCGGTATTCACCCCTAAAGATAGAGCTAAAAAGGACTTGTGTGAAATATTATGAGAACTGCTTAGGGTATTACAACGAATCTTTGTATACTACTTATTGAAACCTTGATCATTAATAAAATCAATGTGCTGTTACCGTTACCCACCCCCATCATGTAAAGGGGGGGGGGGGTTGTAACACTTTTTTCTGCAATAAAATATGTCAGAGTAGGTATTACTAATTTTGACTTAAGATTACAAAACATGGAGTAAAAACTAACAAAAAAGGTGTCTTTGGAGAAACTGTCTAGCTTTCCCCGTTTCCGAGATAATCATGCATGTTTTATTTCAAAGACAAGTGTTAATTCTTGCCAGGTAAGGAGCCTGTATAGCTGTTGCGTGGCCACCACGCTCTCCTTACCTTAATACGTTAGATTTTTTCTGTGGTATTTTTTTCAAAGATTTGGTGTACGAGACAGCCATTGAATCCGAGGAAGACCTGTTAGCCAGGATAGGTGCTGCATGTGATAAGGTTCAAGAAACACCACGTGTTTTCGAAAGATTACGCAAGTCATTGATACGCCACCTAAATTATTGCAATGACGTTAGGGGCCGCCATTTTGAACACTTACTATGAATCTGATTTTGAAGCTAGGAACTAAAACATACAAGAACTACAATTAATATTTCTTAATTTAGCTTTCAATACTCGAGTGAGTGTAATGATTAAAATCCCACCCAAGTGTGAACTGTGTAAGCATAACTTACTAATGTGATAAATAGAAACACATTGGAGCTTATGAAGAAGGAAAAGTATCTGAGCTTCTCCATCATAACACACAAACCAGCCCTGTTTACCAAATGTACGTGATACATAGTCACACGTGCCGATGAAAATGGTTAAACAACTGCAGTGAGAGGTAACACTGCGATTCTGGTTGCCTACCTGGCAGGCATGTACACTTATCTCTGAGCTCAAACTTGTGTGATTATCTCGAAAACGGAGAAAGCTAGACAGTTTCTCCAAGACACCTTTTTTTGTTAATTTCTGATCCTTGTTTTGAAATCTTAAGTCAAAATTAGTAATACTTACTCTTTCATATTTTATTGCAGAAAAAAGTATTACAACCCCCCCTTTTTTACATGATGGGGTGGGTAACGGTAACCGCACATTTAGTTTATTAATTATCAAGGTTTCAATAAGTAGTATACAAAGATTCGTTGTAATACCTTAATAAGTTTTCATAATATTTTACACAACAGTCATTTTTAGCTCTATCTTTAAGGGTGAATACCACCCTTAATATTTAAGATGAACCCTAGGTTGCTTATGTGAATTATTCTATTTTCACCCAAGGAATAGCCTGCCAAAGTTTGATGCCATGTTTTAGATACACGTTGTATATAAAATTACATCTGTGGATTATATGATTTTACCTAACGTAGATTTATTAACATTTCTATCTGTCAGATAAGAGATTTTTCATATGAAAATTGGGCTGTGAAAATAAGCTTCTGACACGTTATTGAATTAATAAGGTACAAGATAGACGCTGAGCCACATAATTTTGCTTATTACGATATTTAAAAGGAATATTTAAAATCATTGTACTCATTTACTTACACGCTAGACGTGAATTTTCGATTTTTCCAGTAAACAAGTAATTCCTGTGGTATTACTTAGCGGTTTCGGGTGTATGGAATGGGGTTTACTCTAAATTGTTTTCCACTCTCCCTCCATGAAAATCAGTGTACATTTCTCAAAACTCTACCGTCCTCTACCCTAATCTCATATTTCGGTTAGCTCGGATGGTGTTTAAGAAACGTAGCTCGAATATAGAGGTAACGAACTAATAACTTATTTTTAAAGGTTACCAAGAACAACACAAGAACATAATCAGACTATACCACCCTCTTCCACCACTCCACCTTCCACCCTGCCATAATTAAATAATAATACAATTAGAATGTAAGTATTTTCTTTCTTCTAAAAAGTTTGATTCTAAAATGCATAAAAATGTGTATTTTGGGATAACTAGCCGCAAATTTCATGTTAGGCATTATATAAACACTAGTTCTGAAACTGATGAAGGGTTTTAGTGAATTTTACTCTGAAGCACTACCCACTAACGGTTTTATTTTCTTACAAGGCAATCTGGAATTTCGATGGCTTTGGGGCTGTATTTTTGGCAATGAAGCATTATCGACAGTGGTGATAATTTATACTGTGCTGTACTATTGCTTTCTTGGAATGAATGGATGAATGAATCATTTGATTAGCTTGTAATATGGTCACCGAGATTGTATTTTAGCAATTATTATGTTTTATGATGGCTTAGCTCAGTCAGTATCGTATCTATCTACCTACAAAGAGAAAGGTCCAGGCTTCGATTCCAGATATGGCTGAAATATTTATCATTGTTGAAATACTGGTTTCTTAGTTCAAAGTGATGAATTAACGGTTGGGGGCTGGATGGTGTGTCTGTGCTAGGTTTAAAGTAGTTTGGTGGAGGATGTTCGCCCTCTTGGTGGCTACGCGTTGCTCAAGGAAGCTTCCAACAAAGAGTTGCTGCTTGCAAAGCCATACGATTAAAAAATAAATGGTACGGTGCATCGCAAAGACTTTCTCTTTTATTTTAAAATTGAGATATTTACTAAGAACTCGTAAAATTTGTGATATGAAATAATATTCATTATTACAGAAACATTCCACTCAAAAGTATAAATGAAATTATATACACTATTACAGAAACAGGGAGAAAACAGAAACATATGTGTCCACCAAAGACCATAACAATCTCATTTTCAAAAACTTTACCACAAATATATACCAACTACTGGTTCAATAAAAATATATTTTAAATATTAGAGCTTTATATTTAATACTACTACATCTTTAAAATGATAAGTTATTTAATATCTTAAATAGTTGCGGGGACATGTTAAAAATAGGAAATTTTCACTTATGTAAAGTACCTTCAAAGTATTTTTTATGGGAAATAAAGAATCGCCATTTTTTTGTAATGTTAAATAGTGCCTAGATTCAAAAGTTAATCAAAATCGCTAAAGCAATTTTCTAGTAAATCGATTTTTTTCTCTTTCTGACCTACATTAAACTATCCTTAATTTTAGGATTAGATATCTAATTCCAGAAATCCCTCAAGGGAACTTTATGAAAACCTTAGATACCAAGTCTTAATCCGGTCGGTAAAATGGTTTTGGCTCTAGTCAGAGGCATAGAAAACAAATAGATAGATAGATGGGCGCACGATACTTTTTCTCTGAGGGGTTGAGAGAAAGTATAATTATGTTAGGTGATCTTTCTTAACTCTTTTATGGTTCAGTAGTGGGTTAATATGTGCAATTAACAAACTTCTTTAGAGCATAGTATTTTTGTGTAACTTTGTTGATTATGTGAATGAAAAAACATAAATTTACACTGTTTACAGTTAAAGCTTAACTTCTACCTTGACCGGATTTATTATGGTTTATGGTCCTTACATAGTAAAACACTTTTATTACCTACCATTTTGCAATTTAAGTTACTAAACTGCTCATTCGCACTCCCCGCCACGCAAATGTTCTGTTTGCGGCACTGCCTCGGTGGGTATCATTATTTAGTTTATCGAGTTTTGTTTCCAAGACAAGAACCCAAATTTAAAACGGTCACGTCATTTCACTAATTAACATAATGTTTCGTAACGATTCATAGTACTGTTTTTTTAATTTCCAATGCTACAATTTACTACTTTCGAATTTTAACTGTGCTTATTTATGCAAATTATTTGCTCTAGAAATCCTAGAAACTTTTTTTAACTACCTAAATATAGTGTAGTTACTTAGAAAGCGTTATTAAATAAATACTTCATTGGGCGGATTCGCAAGGTGAATTTTAACTGGAAACTAATTGCATTAAATTTAATGAGCATTTTGTGGCCATTATGTTTCTGGTCCTCCCCTTCCCCCCTGTCCAACCTCTCCCTCTCCACTCCTTTTGGCATTAGGTTATGGAGTGGGTTGCAGTTTAATAACAGGTTATCGGGTTTTGACCCTTGGCTCTTGATTTTCGACACTGGAAGTAGAAGGGCGGGTCTTTAAGTGATTGAAATAATACACACCAGTCGCACAATATTGCGGCGCCATGATTGATTGCTTTATAGCCGATAACTTGCCATTTTTATTTATTCATTGGGATAGTTGTGCTTTCTAAATACATAGATTTTATTGTAAATTAAAATAGCTAATCAAACTGTATATATTAAATGTAAATATTAAACTGTAAATTTTAATTTAAAATTATGTATAGAAGAGAAGTGATATAGAACCAAACAAGTAAGAATAAAGTCCAATTTTTAATGGAGGGGTATTTTATAAAATACAAACATATTATTGTTAACATAAACTTTAACAAAATCTTATGTTAACTTTTTTTTACTGTTAATGGGAAAATAATTTTAGTAATTTTAGTTTGTCTTGTGTCCGAAACATTTATTATTTGTGAAATGGGGGTTGTCTGAGAGGCTAGGTGTTGTGTCGGTTCTAGATTTAATTTAGTTTATAATAGTATAACCCAGCCTGGGTGGATAGAATTTTCTTGAGAGATAAAAATCCGTAACACAACTTCCTTCGGGGGGAAAGCGCAACCGTCGGTCCCGTGTTGATTGTGGCATGTAAAAGAAACCTGGAAGGTATGTGAAATTGCCTTTCCCGGAAAAATTGGTAGGGCCCTTTAACTCTCGCGCATAGAAATTCTCGTGTTATGATATAATCAGTTGGTTTAGAAAGTGGCCTACATGTTAAATTTCTCAAATGATTTTGCTTGGTCTGGAAAAAGTCAGGGAATTTGGTCACATTTCTGGAATTTTCGCATACTCACTAAAAAAAATACACAAACTTTATTTACAATTAATAAAAAAAAAACATATTTCTTCCAGTCAATACACTCCTCGAATATCTTTTAACAAAGCTGTTTCAGTTGAGCATGCTATTCTCAATTCTCAAAGTCAACAGGTGATTTTCAAATAATCTTCTCACCCATCTTCCACGGGTTTTTGGCCAAAGTTGAGGCATGGTTATGCGCATGCGTGAGAGTTGATTACTTTAGAGAAAGAAGAAACTAAAAAATAATGTGTCTCATAACAATTTTAAACTGTACTCTTATCTCACTGAAACCAAACTTAGATCACACTATCCGGCAAGCCATATCTTTAAACACCTCATAGTGTGACATAATTTCGGAATGGATATGTGTAAAAAAAAACCCATTAAATTGCAATCTTAATAAAAAAATATATAAATTGACTGTGGGAAAGTGGCTCTGGAAAAGCTGTAAAAGTCAGGAAATTTTTAAACATAGTTTGGCTGGACAGTCTGTACATGTTAGTATCTTTGTTCAACATCCAAGCTATTTATGACTTTATTTAATGGCTTATAGGTAAAACACCCGCACTAACGTGGAAAGAGGATATAAAAACCACAATAGAGCATCGCCCAAGTGCTTCCGACTAGGATTCTACCCCAACTTTCCCTTCATAGATGACCAGGTTCACTGCTGGTCTTAACATTTTAGAACTCTTTAAGTCATTCATTCGGCCTCTCCAACTATACTGGGGACATTCCTCTACGTACATTGTACATCCTAATGAATTGTGCTGCGCTCGCCTTTTGTTTGAATGTATTATTATTATTATTATTTAGCACCGCGTCTTACTACCCGTTCGAATTATACTCTTAAGTACTAATTACGCAAATGGATTAGGAATTAGGGAGGTTAAGTTTAAAGGAAGTGAACCCGTATTTGCGTGGAGGGGGAGTGGAAAACCATTTAGGAAATCCCCCCNCCAGTTCACCCGACCGAGATTCGAACCACGATCTCCCCGTCCTTGGCAGTCGAGCTCAACATGACTAGCGCGTTAGCTAACTACGCCACCGAGGCGGGTTGTTTGAAAGTAGATAATAAATATATCTGACCAAATCCCACCGGCTTTTCTTTTAATTTGTTGATCTGGAACAAAGGTGTATGCATGTGTAGTAGGTCTACATAGTGGGATTTTGGTAGGAAAAAATACCTTCCAGAACAGAATTCCTACCAACATTAGTATATATACATCAATTGCTACCCTCCTCGGTGGCGTAGTTGGCTAACGCACTTGTGTTGAGCTCCACTGCCGAGGACGGAGAGATCGAGGTTCGAATCTCGGTCGGGTGAACTGGGAGGGGTTTTTCCTAAATGGTTTTCCACTCTTCCTCCACGCAAATGCGGCTTCACTTCCTCTAATTCAACCTTCCCAATTCCTAATCCATTAGAGTAATTAGTACTTAAAGCGCATAACCCAAACGGGTATTAAGACGCGGTGCTAAATATTATTATTATCATCAATTGCTTTTATTTATTTTTAACACCGCGTCTTACTACCCGTTTGGGCTATACCCATATGTACTAATTACGCTGATGAGCTAGGGATTGTGAGGAATGCCAGGCCTCCACCGTGGTTCGGATTCCACGTTAAACTGTAGGTCCTTCATTTCATCTCACAATCACCCTACCATTGCATATTAGCGTAAGTGCGTATAACCCGAACGGGTAGTAAGACGCGGTGCTAATAATAATAA
>CABEEJ010000083.1:348980-361558 GCA_901482245.1 Timema douglasi | reverse complement strand
GAAAAACTCACTCGCTAGCAAGGGGTCTCATCTTCTCCACCCCCTCCCCACCCTCTTTTGTTTTAGTGCTCTCAAGACTATAAATCCATCCTCGGGCACGAGCGAATAAAAGATAAAATTAGTAAAAGGGACAAATTTGGGCTGCAGCGCGCTATCGCGTTGAAGAATAAACCTTATGTCGAAGATGGTTGAACTATCCACTCTTGAGGCGCAATTTTGAATTAAGGCTCCTGAATATAAGATTGTATGGTTCTTTGTTAATTGTAGAAAAAAACCCACTTATCGATGCTAAAATATAAAGAAACCTTTTAGCTGCTGTCCTTTCTTCCTTGTCTAATCGCGTCACCAACCAGAGTTGAAGAATTTGTGACAAATTTGCTCTCGAGTTGTTTTCTTGTTTTTTTTTAAATCACCAAGTGTCACTAGGTACCATTACGGATTATACACACATGTACAGTAACCCCATGGCTTCTTTGGTGCTGACTGACAGCTCACAGCTGACTTCTGACAGTCAACATTTGTATACACCTAAATATTGACTGTCAGAAGTGACAGCTGCTAACACATGTTTTTTGCAGATCATAGGGTTCGGCGTAGGGATACATAATTTGGTCTGGTAACTTTTTAAAGCTGTCAGTCAGCACCAAAGAAGCCATGGAGCTACTATAGGTCTAATAATTATTCTAAAGGGTTATGGATTAGGTAAGTTAGGTTTAGGAGAACTGTAACTTCATTTGCGTGAAGAAGGAGTGGAAAAATATTTAGGAAAATACACCTTCACTACATCCGGCCGGGTTCCGAACCCTGATCTCCCCGTCATCGGCATTTGTGAGAGTGACCCCTTAGAGCTTAGACCATTCGACTATAAAATTTGGTGCATGAGCTGTTAGTTAATATATTTGTAGTTATTATACTCTGGTGACCCGCATCAGTGGTAACGCGGGCTAAACGTCAAGCTCGCCTAGCCTAGTTCACCGGTGACGAGGCGCTTGAAGCTCGAATATCAACCGGGTGTACTGAGTTTTTTCCTAAGGTTTTCCACTTTTTCTCCACGCTAATGTAGACGCATGTTCTCTCAATCCTGTCTTTCTCCCCTTTAGTTTAAAATGTGTATAGTCCGGTAGTAAAAGGCTGCGCAGAGAAAAAGTTCCAAAACTCGATTCCTGTTATTATCTTTAAATGTAATAGTTTTGCTTGATTATTTATATGGCTTTAATATTATTATGTATTCTGTCTTATGACAGGCCCATTCATTTTGTTGATGAATTTAGACCGCCAATAGATGCGCCCTTTCCTCTGCCTCCTCCTTCAGCTAGCAGAATTTTCTTCTTTCCTTCAAGTCATATAATATTTGAACCCTCCTCCTTTCTAAGCTCCTCTTTCCCTCAACCTTTCCTTCTATGACGTCGTGCAGAAGACAGTTCCTCCTAAGGATGTGTCCGATCCCGTTTGCTTGGTACCGAAAAAACACATGCAAAAAGGTTCTTTACTTAGGACTTCTCTATATGTCACCCTGTCTGTCCACCTAATCTTCTCAAGTATTATCCGCCTCCTTATTTTATTTTAAAAAATATTAAAAATGGCGTTGAACCGGCTTTTTTAAGAGCCCATTTCATGTCTATTAACTGAGAAATTGGATAGGTACATCATTTGTTATCACAATCTAATCAAAAAACGTATCAAGTGTGGATTCATACATGTTTCACAGTGAAATTGGGATCATTTTTAGTAATTGTTTTCACGTATTTTTAGAACCGCGTCTTACTACCCGTTCGGGTTATACTCTTATCTACCAACTACGCTAATGGTTTGAAAATAATTATTTTCCAATCTTGTTGTATTACTTAAAATATTCTACAACTGTTTCACTGGCTTCTATTATACTGTTTTTCTAAAGTAGAACGCAGAAAACCACACCACGATGCGACGTCTTGTTCGAGTTGCATTACCTAAGTTACGAGTTATCCGTGGGGTGAATATACCATCAAACCATTTATATACCATTATTTCGGCACATTAATTTTTCATTTAATTTGTTTTTAATTATTTGAGGTATTTAATGTCCACTTTCTGAACCTACTTATTAGGCTATATCAGCACACGAGAATTTCTATGAGTGAGCGCGGAAGGGGCTACCAATTTTGCCGGGAAAGGTATTTTCACATACCTTTCAGGATTCTTTTACATGCCACAGTTGAAATGGGACCGACGGCTTTACCTCCCCTCCGAAGGAATTGATTCTACCAATTTGTATCGCTCAAGAATAATCTGTTGACCTCGGCTGGCTTTGAAACCGCGAACATCGAGTCCCAAGGCGAGCACTTTACTCCAAGACCACCGAGGTCGACAATACAACTATTAAACCTTTATCTCCGGGTATAGCCAAGCGCTTGTACATGTTGTATCAATTACCCGGATCCTCCTCCCCAAGGTGCAGTGGTTAGCCTCGCACCGGGGTTTGGGCACGTTACCCCATTACCTTCCTCTGAGCATGTTGTTAATATTGCTCTTGCGGGTTGACAAATGAGGCCCTCCCGTTCTCATTTTGGTGGCGCAAAGTGGCGTCATGCGAGTCTTTGCCCTAGGGGGTGCCGCATCCATCATATGTTGCGCGCGTGCGTGTGCTGTTAGCTTGGGAGATCTATTGCGGCCTCTTTGTTTCAAGGTAGTTATTTTTTTCCATCACGCCGTCTTAATACCTGTTCAGGTTAAACCATATATAGGTCTACTAATTACGATAATGTGTATGGAATGAGGAAGGATTAATCTAGAGGAAACGTACTCGCATTTGTGTGAAGTAAAAGTGGAAAACGATTTAAGCGAAACAACCCTCAGTACACCCGACTGAGATTCAAACCCCGATATCCCTGTCATTGGCAGTCTAGTCTATTGTGAGAGTGACGCCTTAGACCATGCGGTCACCGAATCAGATTTTAAGATAGCTTATTGATGTCCTCCCTCCTCCTATCACTGAGATACTCGAGGAAGAAAAGTCTTAAAACTTCTCGGATCAAGGGATTCAATTATATTTTATATTTATGAAAACTCTTTTATTAATTTTTTACCTATCCTCGCTTTTAGCTCTAGGAAGCGTTCCAATTCAGTATCCATTCCCTTCTGAACGAAACTGGTTTGGATCCTATTGTGTATCATATCCTTTCTTAAGTTAAAGTGTTGGGGACGCGAGAAATAATCCGTTTTTTTTCCCCAACATTTTGTTGAATATCTGTCATGAGCATTGCGACATAAGATGATAAACTTTTTAAATTAAGTGAAAAAGTTGTCTTTAAATTCCAGGACACTCTTGGCAGATATTCAAAACCTGTTAATGTTCCATGTGAAGAAAATTAAACTATAGGTTTCATCTGTAGAATTATTTTAATTTTTTTGATCAAAATAACGTTTCGATACAAAAACAGCAAATATACTGTCATTAACTCGTGTTCTTTACACTTGCACCTTAAGTTGAAAGATGACAACCGGGACATGAGAATTGAACCCGGGACCTTGGGCTTTACGCACCAACTTTATACCCCTGAATGAGCCTGGTTCGTCTCGTATACAACTAGGTACTGTAAGATGTGTCTGGATACTAGAAAAAACAGGNGATTCATGTATCATGATTGATTCTGTAACTACGTATCATTTCGTTAAAATATCATCTATTTATGATTATTGATTTTGTAAAACAGAAATTTGTTTTTAATGGCTTTAAATTTTCCACTTGATTGAATTTGATTCATGTATCATGATTGATTCTGTAACTACGTATCATTTCGTTAAAATATCATCTATTTATGATTATTGATTTTGTAAAACAGAAATTTGTTTTTAATGGCTTTAAATTTTCCACTTGATTGAATTTGATTCATGTATCATGATTGATTCTGTAACTACGTATCATTTCGTTAAAATATCATCTATTTATGATTATTGATTTTGTAAAACAGAAAAATGTTTTAATGGCTCTAAAGATTTTGTTTTAAATATTTGCATTGGTAGTGTTTTAAATTGTAAATATTTTACTATATACTACTTGTTTTAGAGAAAAATAAGGGCAATTTATACTATTTACTGATTTTTGAAAATAGCTGTAAATTTTTTACTTAAAATGGATTATTGAGAGTGTTTTATATGATAAATAATAATATATGTTTTTTAATCATTTGAGGATAGTTTATTGATGAGCGATTTTTGATATTTTTTATGGTTATATCACTGTTGGAGTTTATTTTTGAATGATGAAGAGTATGGTAATCAAAATAATGTATTTTTTTGTGAAAATTTTATTTAAAGTTAGTTTACTGATAACTTATTTTTGAAATTGTTAAACACTATAATATACTTTATGAGAAATTAAGTCAAAATTTTAAATGTGAGGTTTTTAATCTTTTAGGGACATGTTGATACCATTCACCTCCATCTATAAGGAGACCCACATTTAAAAAATAACAAACCACTTACTAAATAAACACGTGATTTCTGGACGTCTGCAACATTTCTCGGCACTCCGGAAGGCGGCCTTCCTCAAGAGAGCTCCATCGGATTTATCTCTTCACACCTCTTGAGAAGCGTAACAGGCCGGAGGGTCCTTTGCTTGCGTGTCCGCATCTAAACTCCGCCCCCAGGCCTTGATCTCTCAGAGGGAGCCCCCGTCACGTGTTCCTACTGTGTGCTACACACCCCGTTGGAACCGTCGCCCGAAGGTCCAAGAGGTTCTCTTGCTCCCTTCCACCCTCGAATAGGTTCTCTTTGATCTGAAGCCGCCGTGGACCAATTTCCTTATCGGCTGCCCCACGGCTTGATCATAAGAGGAGAGAGAGAGAGTTCGACTCTCACTCAGATCACACGTCTGGTCAACCTCAGCTACTTGAGATCCTAAGGACGGGGAGATCGAGGTTCGAATCTAGGTCGGGTGAACTGTTTTTTCCCCCCTCAATGGTTTTCCACTCTCCCTCCACGCAAATGTGGGTTCACTTCATCTAAATTCAACCTTCCCAATTCCTAATCCGTAAGTGTAAATAGTACTTAAGCGTATAAACCGAACGGTTAGTAAGACGCGGTGCTAAAATAAATCAAATAAATTGAGATCCTAGCTTGTTGATGCGGTACAATTTTCATATGAAGGGCATTTTAGAAAATACTAACTTTTTTATTTTAACATTGATATCTATCAAAAGCTACAGATCACATGTCTTGGCACAGTGGTGTAGTCCTAAGGAAAGAGGCACCTGGGCGGCTATTTTCACAATTTAAATTCACTCTAGGTATATCTAAACATTCTAAATATAAAACTGGATTGGTATTTTAACGTTTTAACATTTACAATATTTTTTAATAGTCTTATATATACAGAGACCAGATATAAATAGGTAATGGTAATGTTACTCAATTTATTAATTTTATGATAACTTTTTTTTAAAGAAATGCGCAAATTCGTTTATATTATGGTCACAGCTTCATTACTGATATGACTCGATTTTGTCCCCACGGTTGACAGATGATGCAACAACCAGGTCCGAACGTATGGTAGTGGGTCCCCATTGCCTTGAAAGTGGTCCATATAGTTTAACGAATATTAACGATGTAACATGGTTTATATGCAGCGTATTTATTAAGTTCATTACACTAAAGTTATATTCACATTCCGCAGAACTACAGGGATTTTAACCATAATCTAAAGTGCATCTGGAAAGTCTAATGATTGTCCGACAGATGGCAGTACTAACCTAATTGGAACCCGCGTGACCTAACCCTCTACTCTCAACAGTAGACTAGACTGTCGATGATGGGAGAGATCCATGTTCAAAGCTCGGTGGTTATACTGAAAGTGTTTTTTTTCCTAAATAGTTTTCAACTCTTCCTCCACGCAAATGCGGGTACACTTCCTTTAAATTTAACATTTCTAATTCCTAGAACCATTAAAGTAATTATTACATAAGCGGATGGGTAGTAAGACGTGGTGTTAAAAAAACTAAATTGCAGTTAAAATTAGACTTTTCAGTTTCCCCCTTTTACACCTGTCCCATTCTTATGAAAACTAAGGTATACATGAGTGAGGGAGGGATCTCTTACGGCCGTGTTCGTTATCACAGACTCTGGTAAAGGATCACCTCCAAGGTTCTAATCTCCCCATCTTTTCAATCCTCCAGTCTTCGAGGGCGCGGTGGTCCTCCATTTCTTCCCCTTGTTCCTGTCTTGATACAACCCCCACCACCACCACCACCAAGTTCCCAATTAATGAGTCTCGTAGTCGCGCCCTCCACCCCCACGTCTCCCCTCCTCTCTTGGTCCCCGGCCCGACACCTAATTGCGTCCGCCATTAGGAAGGAAGGAAGCGAGGATCTGATGTTAATGACGCGTCTTGTTTTCATTGCTGGGTCCCTGGGTTTCCTTGATGTCTTCTTCTCGCCCTCCCCCTTTTTATTCCTCCTATCCACGTCTCAGAATCCTTTCCTTCCTATTTAAAAAAAAAACACACTCCCTGGTAGAAATTGGAGGCTTCGCTTCTATCTTTTCCACCTCATTTGAATCTCTCTCTCCTTATTTTAATCCTTTGCCCCGTCGACTCTTGGGCTGTCTGTGGTCGACTTGGGAGTTCATCTGTGGCTCTCGACTTCCACGCGAAACATGTTCGCTTCTTTTTGTTTGTGTGTGTTCTAAGGGAGTGTTGAGGGTGGGGGCTTTTAGAGAAGTTTTTATATATTTATTTTTCCCTCTTCCACTTCTTTCACTCTCCACGCGGATAAATAATGTTGAAGTGGGCAGGGGGTCGAAGGGTTGTGTTTCACGCAGCATTTTGTCGGGTTTGATTTGTAGGTAACATTAGCTAGTGTCTAGTTGTATGTGTGTATGTATGTATGTATGTATGTATGTATGTATGTATGTGTATATGTATGTATGTGTGTATATATGTATGTATGTGTATATGTATGTATGTGTGTATATATGTATGTATATATGTAATGTATGTATCTTTATGTGTGTATGCTTATGTATGTATGATTATGTATGCTCGTTTGTAAGTGTGAATGTGTATAATGTACGTCTACGTATAAATGTATCTCCGTAGGCTCTATGTAACTTATATGTGTGTTTTATATGTATATGTAGGCTTTTTACAAAATAAAAACTAGATATCCGTATTATATATCTCTTGTAGATAGAAATATGTACAGTAGGAACCTGCACCGGTGGACGCGTGAACAAAGGCGTCACTCTAGTCTTGTCTAATTTGACAGTTACGAGGAGTTCAAGGCACAAATCCCGGCATAGTTTTCTAAGTTTTTTTTTTTTTTCCTAAATGGTTTCCCACTCTCCTTCCACTAATATAATATAGAAACACTTTTTAAATTCAGCCTTCCTCATACCTACCTCATTAGTGTAGTTAAATTCAGATAGCTCGATGGGTTTTGTCTTAGTGCAAATGTAGCCTATATTATGTGGGAGAAACACATTTTTATTTTGGGATATCTCGTCTTCTCTTAACATTGTACAATAGTAATCTCTCAACATGTTTTAGCATTAACATGTCATATTGCGTCTGGCATCCCTGATAACTTTTAACAAGTAAATGTACTGTCAAATTTTAACAGGAAGGTTCTTTTATAAAGTCAAAGCGCATTTTTTTGGAGCCAAACTTGATAACATTTCACTCTTTTATTTGGATTATTTTATTATTATTGAGGATATCAACCAAAAGGGACAATCGCAGATAACTTGATCTGACTTATGAATACATTATAGTAGATCTAAATATTTTTATAGTTGTCATATTAGGTCCTACTTGTGAAAATTTGGCTGTAACCAAGCCTGTTTAAAGTGTTGATCTTTATGTAGACGTTCCTGATTCTAAATTAGTTAGCGGTAGAAAGCTCAAAAACCAAACACTTATTATCTGTGGATTTGTTCAATAGCAATGATCAAAGAACACATAAACTCTGTTAAAACATAAGTCTTCTTTCCTGTAGCGTAGTGAGAAGGCTAACTACAGTAGCACCATGGCTTCTTTGATGCTGGCTGACAGCTCACAGCTGACTTCTGACAGTCAACATTTAGGTATATATCTAAATTTGACTGTAAAAAGTGACAGTTACTAAACACATGTTTTTTTAGATCATTTGGTTGGGCGTAGGGATACATAATTTGGTCTGGTAACTTTTCAAAGTCGTCAGCTGTCAGCTGTGAGCTATCAGTCATCACCAAATAAGTCATGGGGCTACTGTAACTCCATGCCGTCAGCCTACAATCGAGACAAATCGATCGAGCGGCACTCCGTCTCTTAGATATGATAGTATCATCTTCTGCGGATAGAGGGTGTCATGTGGTCAGCACAACGAACCCCCCCTAGCCGTTAATCTCGGTTTTCTAAACCGGAGCTGCTAGTTTCTCATTCAAATAGCTCCTCATTTGCCCTCACGAGCCTTGAGCGGACCCCGTTCTAGAACCACTGGTTTTAACAAAAAAAAATCTTGATGTGCCGAGGATCGAACCCGGGATCTATGGATCTGTAGACAGGAACTTTGACCGATAGGCCATAGAGGTTGTGAAATATTACACACAATAAACACAGATGGTCGCATGGTCTAAGGTGCCACTTGTCACTCTGGACATTGACTGGCCTGTAGGAGACGGTGGTTGGGGCTTGTATCCGGATTTACTGAGGAAAGTTTTTTTTTTTACGATTTTCCACTCTCCTGTCACGCAAATTGTGTGACATTTTGCTCTGAATTATACCTACCTGATCGTTACCCTATTTAGTGTGAATATGTAAACATTCAGGACGTGTAGTGAGATGTAATATGAGGGTAGGTATCACTGGAACTATAGATTGCGAACGAAGTCTTACGTTTGAAATCGTGCACTCTCAACTTATTCGCCTCGCACTGTATGACGTGTCATGAGACTGGTCTCTCGTGTGTGTGTTCTCGCGGGTCTTCCCCTCTCCGTGACGCCATGGTCGTGGCCGACTAGCAGGTGCAGCAGCGCGGGATGAGATGTGTCCGGCAGATAAGAGCAGGTCCGGTGGACCGCCAAGGATGCTGTGTGTGTTTCCCAAGCAACACCGGGAGCTACTGTTGCTGGGCAGGGGTGTCTACCGAGGATAACATTTTGGGGGATTATAGAGGGGACTTTGTGAGGAGAAACTGATGATGGGCAGAGGCATGTGTTGGGGATTATTGAGGAAACATTGTGCGGAGGAACTGATGCTGGGTAGGGGCACATGTTGGGGATTATAGAGGTAACATTGTGGGGAGGAACTGATGCTGGACAGGGGCACATGTTAGATATTATAAAGAACACTTTGTGAGGAGAACTGATTCTGAATAGGGTTGTAGACCTTGAAGTACATGTTGTAGGGTTATAGAGGAGACTTTAGTGGGAAGAACTGATTCTGGACAGGGGTGTATGCCTTGAAGCACATGTTGTGAGGCTATAGAGGAGACTTTGGTTGGAGGAACTGATTCTGGACAGGGGTGTAGGCCTTGAAGCACATGTTGTGAGGCTATAGAGGAGATTTTGTTGGGAAGAACTGATTCTGAACAGGGGTGTAGGCCTTGAAGCACATGTTGTGAGGATATAGAGGAGACTTTGTTGAGAAGAATTAATTCTGGACAGGGGTGTCGGCCTTGAAGCACATGTTGTGAGGCTATAGAGGAGACTTTGGTGGGAAGAACTGATTCTGGACAGAGGTGTCGGCCTTGAAGCACATGTTGTGAGGCTATAGAGGAGACTTTGGTGGGAAGAACTGATTCTGGACAGGGGTGTCGGCCTTGAAGCACATGTTGTGAGGCTATAGAGGAGACTTTGGTGGGAAGAACTGATTCTGGACAGAGGTGTCGGCCTTGAAGCACATGTTGTGAGGCTATAGAGGAGACTTTGGTGGGAAGAACTGATTCTGGACAGGGGTGTAGGCCTTGAAGCACATGTTGTGAGGATATAGAGGAGACTTTGTTGAGAAGAATTAATTATGGACAGGGATGTCGGCCTTGAAGCACATGTTGTGAGGCTATAGAGGAGACTTTGGTGGGAAGAACTGATTCTGGACAGGGGTGTAGGCCTTGAAGCACATGTTGTGAGGATATAGAGGAGACTTTGTTGAGAAGAATTGATTCTGGACAGGAGTGTCGACCTTGAAGCACATGTTGGATGAATAGCCCCATAGAGGAGGCGTTTTGGATTGGGGTGGATCATTAGGGTTCAAAGTCTCAGTTTTCAAATCTTGGTACAGAATTCTTCTTTAAGTGACCTAACATAATAATCAAAACCTGAATCCTAATTTAGCATTCAATCACTTCCCTTTTACTCGATGATTTAACTAGATATCTCTAAGGAAGCGAACAGGTGTTCTCAAAATATGACAACACTGTTTTTTAAAAAGGGGTGTAGACCTTGGTGCGGGTGGTCGCCCTAACCCGATTTACCCCCCTTTGTTTCTTTTTAAAGGTCTTCCTCGCAACTCTTTCCATTGTTGTTTTCACTATGTGTTTGTCATTTAAATGGTAAGTGGGTTCCAAGTCCTTTTGGACATAAATTTGACTTGTAAATATAACTTAATTGGCTTTGTCAAAACATCACATCGTAACATTTCATTTTTCTTTGCTTTTAAACACTCGTTAAATCCTGATTATATTTCGTTATTTTTGTAAGTTTATCCCATTATCCAACGCTCTCGAATGGTGAGTAGCTTATTTTTATTTATTGTTTACCACGACATGTCTTACTACCCGACCCTTCTATACGCATAGCTACACTGATAGGGTGAGATGAATAAGTTTGAATTCAAATTAAATGTACCTTTGTTTGCATCTAGCGAGAGTGAGAACCCAATTATGAAATACCACCCTATTATGCCCGACCGGGATCCAAGCCCCGACCTTTCTGTCCCTGGAAAAACGGATTAGATGAGACTCACACCTTTGTCGATGTCCCCATTGGTGTGGGTTTAACTTGTTTTAAGTCTAAACTCTATTGAGTAGATATTTTTATAGAATATACAAATAAAACGCAAAGGGTCCAACACTGTCATAAAGTCACTAAAATGTATATCTTGCAATTATCGAAATGGAAGCTGTACTTGCCAGAAATAAATTAAAACACTTAAACAATGTAATTTAAATAGTAGTTGTAATAACTATATTATTAGTCATCAGACTATTTAATTATTTATTATTTGGTAAAATAAAGAATTTGTTTGTAATTATTTTTTTAATATCCAGGTTTTGCCCTTGATAAAGGATAATTTTGCCTTTAAACAGGAAAAACCTAAAATATACACATTTGTATTAACATAGTAGCCCATAACGTGTTTATATCCTGTTCAGTATCAAAATAAAAATAAAAATTTTACTGGTCATAGCCCTAATCATTACCCAATGGGAAGATACCATTTGGAAGACCTTGACGCAGATGGTAGGATAACATTAGAATGGATCTTAAAGAAATAGGGTGTAATGAGATGGATTAAAGATAGGGATAGGTGGTGTATTTTTGTAAGTGCGGCAATAAATTTACGAGTTATTGGTGCTATAGAGTGAGTAAATAAGCCTAATAATTAGATGCTTACTCTTATTTCTAAAAGTTTCGCTTACTCAGTATCTTTTCTGAACTGTTGGATGAGTAAGTTTCTTCTTTTTGTAATTTAGATTAAACCAGGTGACCTTTTTTTTTTGCATACTTTACAGCGCTAGAAGACGGTGGAATTTATATAAGTTGATATAAAAGTATTAATAAATTTAAAAACCCTTCCACTCTTATTAACTTTTTAAGGCTTAATCTTGATGATATGAAGTTACATGTAATAATAATAATACGACTGTCTTGCCTCAGTTGTTGCAGGCACTGGCCAACTACCGCAACTCGGGCACGGGCCAGCTGTCGGCGGCGACGGCCTTCATGCTCTTCTTCGGCTCGACGGCCAGGATCTTCACGTCGATCCAGGAGACCGGGGACACCATGGTCATCATCACTTACGTCGCCGCCGCCTCCGTAAACTTTATCATCGCCGCGCAGGTCGTCTACTACTGGAACAAGTCGGCGCCCGCCAAGACGAAGGCGAAGAGCAAAAAGGGAGGCAAGAAGGCTGCCAAGAAGACGCAGTAGGCGTCCGTTCGATTATTTTCAACCTACAACGACGCTGATTTACAAGACCAATCGTTCCTATAGGCTATATTTTGTCTGTGCTCGCTAGATCAGGAGCTTCAGGAAATGGTTAGTTTTCAGGAAACAAGTTAAAATGAGAGAGGAAACACGCTCAGTTTAAGGTGAAATTTTAGTCTTACCTGGACGGGAACCATTATGACTCTAACATAAAAGTTTCAGCACAGTAGAAACAAGTAATATAAATATCTTGCGGGGGATTCATTATAGTACAGCTTATAAGATAGGGCCGTAATATAATCAGTCAAATTAAGACTTATTTTTTAGGTTAAACGAAATACACACACGATCACTGAAACATTTGCGTGGCCTGGAGTGTTTTCAGGGTTAGGCGGAGCTTCTTCAAACTTTACCTGTGATATGTTTTCATCACTCAATAAGACCTTAGGCCTGCGCAGCGTAGATGACCCCCCCCTCCC
>CABEEJ010000083.1:321262-348952 GCA_901482245.1 Timema douglasi | reverse complement strand
CCCCCCCCCCCACCGTCACGCGCGCGCGCACACACACACACAAGAAGTTGGAGTGACAAAATAATGAAGTTTTATTTTATTTTAATCGTGTCGATGGCTATTCTAATAAATTTAAAATCCTGCTACGACACTTCATCGATCACTGGCTGGCTGTAGATACAGGTTTGGATGATATTATTTACATGTTAAAGAAAAGTGTTTCCTTCAGCTGGCGGTTGAAATTGTAGTTTACAATGGGTTTTTTATTGTTTTTTTCCAAAAGAATAATGTTGTAAATAAAAAAATAATTCTTTCTTGTTCTTAATTTATCGTAGTTAAAAAAGAAAATCTAACATTCTCAGGAGGTGGAGGGTGTTGGTCCAACCCCCTAGTGTTCCAACTGGCACCCCCACCAGCCAAATTCTGCACACACTTATGAATAAGACACTCATATATCAGGTATCAACATAAATTCACTTCCCAAGTGAAGTTAGCTCTGTAGTGCAGAGCGTATGCATGATTGGATGAATGGGGATCAAGTGGGTGAGAATATATTCCAGGTAAAGTTTTAAACAAGCTATGCTTACCTTGGCAATATGCCACGCCACTACACCAAAATACCATAATTATTAACTTTGATCATTTCAAACAATGCTCTCTTTCGGATATTTACAGTTTATGATTGCATTTAGCATTCTATTAAACTACATGAGAAAACTCTTAATTTACTAATTATATGTTTATAAAATTGTCCAANAGGGGTGGCCCCCCCCCCCCCTCGAATCAGAGGCGAGGTGTGACCTCTTAGAAAGTGTTACTAAATACATATGTCGTAAAGCACTCCATTCCCTTATTAGGTCGTTAGACCATTAACATTGTATTGCATAATTTTAACAAGTGTGTAATAATAATTATAAGTTACAAATACTATTTAACTGATTTCATATAATTACAGTTCAAGTGATATAAGGGGTCAAACATGCTATTTTGTGCTTTTTGGGTACCATTGTTAAATTAAAGTAATTAGTGTATAGCATTACTTTAGTATAGCTAGACATTCATACAAGGCGTATAGAATGGAATATTTATAATTGGGCATGTTGAGAGGATTAATGTGGATCGAATGACGAAGCAAATATATAATTATAGAGTGTGTGTAGATCAAAAGGAAGGGGTAGGCCAGGTAAGACATGGTTAAATTTTTCAGACGAAGGTATGAAAAAGAGAAACAAGCGTTTTAAGAATAAAAAAATATGAATGACTAGGTTTATGGATGTTGAAGCAAAGGGAGTATGCAAAGATATGGAAATATGGAGAGAGTTAGTGAGGATGAATTAAGTTGTTTTTTCTATGCACATTTTCTTGATCTTGACCTGTAAGACAGTGGCTCCCAAACCCTGGGTCATGACCCTCAATATTCCTGAGGGTCAAGGGATGGTCTCGAATTATTTTTTTCAAACTTAAGAAGTATTTACCTTCACAAACTATTAAACTGGGACATTATGAAGAATTACTACAATACTGACAATAGAAACAAAGTTGAAACCCTCCTGCACTCTGAATTTTGGATCCAGCTTAGGGACTGGCCCATTTTGACTCAAAAAGTTTACAAGATTTTTTTTCCTCTCTTCTGAAACTATATCTTATGGCTCTTGTAGTGATCAAGATCATTAGAATAATTATTTGTGTTGTACTCTGTCCATCAACAAAGGACTCAAACTCGAATAGCTCACCTACAAAATGAAGCAACATCATGGTCGTCACTTAAAAACTTTTTCTGTCACCAATTTTTTTCATGTGAACATGTGTAATTTTCTATTTGTAAGATTAGAAAGTTACTGAAATTGATTCACTTTGTTTGCTAACATCTATCAATACCAAATAAAAATTCAAAAGCACTCTTTCCAAGAATAAAACAGCAATATAGTAGTCACTAAAGTAGTCTTTTTTTAGTTTTTACCAAACATTGTAACAAAGTCACATTTTCATTAAAAAAATTATTGTTTTACATTTTGTTTGGTTATAAAGTTATTGAAATAATATTGTTTTTATTATTTAAATTAATTTAATAAATATTAGTTAAAAAAATAATGAGAAATATAAATTACATGTAATGAGTAGAGTGACACTTTGGGTTGCCTGCCCAGGAAAATATTGTATTTAGGGTTTTGATTAAAAAGTTTGGGAAACAAAGCCACAGCAGGATTAGCTATGTATATGTATTGATATTAATATTATTATATAATTAATACAATATATTAATAATATTAATATTTAATTGACATATTTATAATATTAATATTACTATTATTAATATAATTACTTTATTCTGTGCACCTAATATGAATGTCTTGTTAGCCCATATGATATTTCAGCCCTATACACGAATTTACATTACTTTAACAATAATAAGGAAAAGCATAAAATAGCAATTTAGTCCCTTATAACTCGTGAATTGTAATGGTTTGAAATCACTGAATCACTGTTTATAGCTTATAATTAGTTATACCTTTGCTAAAAATGTTCGATACAATATTTATATACAAATGACTTTAAACATATAAGCCCAATTTGTTTTTATAAGCCAAAATTACATTATTTTCTTTTGTAAATCTAAAAAAGGACAAGTACTCATCAAAACAAAAACATAATAATGAATTATTGTTTATCACTCAAGGAAACAGAAATAGTAAGAATAAATAGGAACTAACAGCCAGCCAGAATCCCCCATCTTCCCCGCACACACAGCGGCAGTGGAGACAATTGTTTTAGTGATTTCAACTACTCATTCACTCCAGTATTTTTATGGTAAGGTACCTCCTTCCATGTTTCATTGGCGTTGCGCGCATGCACAGCCCATAGTTTTCATCAGACTTGTGTCCAGGCTAGTTTGTTGAAAACGCTTGTCTTTCCATTTTGAGATTGACACGGGTAATTTAAACTTTTATCAGTGATAGCACTGGGTTCTTGCACGCCTCGCCATTGCTTCGAATGTACTTCACTTCAGTTTCATACCGGTATACAATTTTTAGCTAGTCCTGATTAACTATCACACAAAGCAAACTATACTAATAAATGATTTTCCTTCAAGTTTGACAGTGTCTATCTAGGTTGAAATTAATATTTTGTTCGACTTCCAAACTAGCTAGAATGTATGATACATCAAGAGGCACAATTGGAGGCTTATAATAGTTTATTTTTTTATTTTTTGCACACTCTTTTATTCATTTGGTGCTGCGTTCTCTATTATTTTTTATATATTAATGCACTAGAATATCACAGTTAAACACCAAAAGGGTATAAATATATAAAAATCTTGAGGAAATATTATGCTATGCCAATAAATATGGACGTCTGCGATGATCATATTTCATGCTATTTTTAATCATTCATAAGCCTAAATAATTATGCTTTTGCCTTAATTTGATACAAACTTGGAACAGTCAGAAATCAGTACAAATAATCTTGTTGTTTTGTGTAAGGAATATAGGAACACAATTAAATATTAACTACAACTGTTATTGTATTTGGGTCATAGCATGTTATTGCTCAATATCCTTTAGATCTTGTTTTCCTCCTTACAAAGAAGTTTTTCATTATTTTTTTTCTCGGACTATTTTTATGCGTCCAAATGTTCCTATGTTTCTTTATAATGTGCCTCTATCGAATCACTGAAATGAATTTGTTAAACTACCTAGCTCTTATATAGTATCTTGTAGTAATTTTATATTTTTATATCATTACCTCAGGTAATTTACTCAGATGTGTATACATAAAGATCTGAAACATTTCCTTAAATTGGGAGCAGACTTTGCCTCACTTGTTTGGGTCGGTGGCAGATCAGCTGGCTCCTGTTAGACTTAGGTTTATCTTATCCAAGTTACAATCAGAGTAGTTTATCTTCTTCTAGCTTCAATCAGAGTAGTTTATCTACATCTAGTTTCAATCAGAGTAGTTTATCTTCTTCTAGCTTCAATCAGAGTAGTTTATCTTCTTCTAGCTTCAATCAGAGTAGTTTATTTTCTTCTAGCTTCAATCAGAGTAGTTTATCTTGTACTAGTTTTAATCAGAAAAGTTTATCTTCTTCTAGCTTCAATCAGAGTAGTTTATTTTCTTCTAGCTTCAATCAGAGTAGTTTATCTTGTTCTAGTTTTAATCAGAGAAGTTTATCTTCTTCTAGTTTCAATCAGAATAGTTTATCTTCTTCTAGCTTCAATCAGAGTAGTTTATCTTGTTCTAGTTTCAATCAGAGTGGTTTATTTTCTTATAGTTTCAATCAGAGTAATTGCTCACATCAAACTTTGCCCTTGGCACCCAAGGATTTAAAAAAATATGGTAACATTATGGCACAGCCATGTCACCAAGGTTCGCACCACGAGCACTTGCTGATATTTTTGGTGGCGGCATATGATGAATTTAATTATATTGTGTTTGAGCTGTGTGTTTGTAAGATTAGATACTTGACTGTGAGTTAATTTGACAACAACATTGTCATGATAAAATACTAATTTGTAATATCTGAGAGGGATGTAAAAATCCTTCTTTTAACATCCAGCTAGTACCAGGCAATTTCGTCGGGGAGGATACAGAAAACATGGAAATGTTAAGAAATTTAAAACTGCCTGGGAAATTTCAAAGGATTTTGTAATTAGTCAAGGGGAAGAAAGGTATATTTGGCTAGCTAGTGAAGATACATGTCTGTACCGCATCATATTCATAAACTGGTTCTAATTAACTCGTAAGTGTATTCATTTTTGAGTTTATTATAAAAATAATTAACTTTAACACACAGATTATTATTTTTTTTTATCAGCAAAAGGTCAGATATTTTGTTACTAAGATTAATTGGCCACCCTATTAGCCCGTCTGTTAGTGTTTGGTTTTAAGGTCAAATTTCTTCAGCTTATATCTGTTCTATTTGCTCTCGCAAAACTGTAGAGTCCCTTCTCTTAAAAATGGAAATATGAAAAATATTTAAAAAAACGCTTTTTTAGAGGCTTGCAATAATATATCTTTTATAGCTTACTTAAAGATTTGCATTATCATGATAGTTTTTAAAAGGTCATGGGACATTTATAAAGATGATATTCAATAATTGCTTAAAAATCTAAAACGTAACCAGAATAATTTTTATTTTTTTACTTGTGAAACTTAATGATCACATAATTCTTCCGATTTACTTGTAGACAATTCCATTTGTAGGTACTTACTATTTGTCAGATGTTAAAAGGTTTCCCAATATCCTAAATGCATCGCTGATTTGTGACATTTTAAAAATTAATGTGTTCTTGTAGAATATATACTCCTTGGAAACATTTTTAAGTGCATGTATCAGTCAAATGTTTATGACGTCACCATCACATTGATTGGGAGTTGGTTGAATCGTCCATCTATAAATAAGGTTTCGTGTTTATATTGGAATAGTGTGTGGTCCCCTTAGTTAAGTCGATGGAGGATATGTCAAGTGATCTCAAGATCTTATCTTCGACTCTCTGCCAGATGCCCAATACAACTTCCATTGTTTTTGTAATTTTGTAAACTGTAATGTTGTATCAAGTTAATAAAGATAAATGAGTGTTGAAAATTGATCTTTGGGATGAATGCTTTGCGGTTTTGGCTTTCTGCTGTGGAAATAATGTACATGGTGGGGAATGGGACTAAACAGAACTCATTTAAATGCAGGGGATGTCCCAACAATAACGTGAAACTGGTTTTGTGGCTGTGTTTTTCCTAGAATTAAGTCGATAAACCTAAGTAGTTACTGTCATTTATGGTTGTGAAAAAAACTATATAGGCAATTGTATACAATTACTAACCGAAGTGATCATGTTTGAATTGGTTATTAATATTTTAAATCAACTTTTCTAACAATTTTATCTTCTCAAAGAAAATATTTAAAAAACCAGCATAGTATGTGCTATAAGATTTAAAGCCTACTTCGATTGAGGACAACTCAATAAATGTAATAAAGACCTATTGTGTTCGAAAATATTGACATAATCCTAAATAAAACTGTAATCATATACGAGGCATATAAGTATCAAATATGTAAAACAATTTTTATCTATGATTGTCAATATCATTGCTTTCAAAAATGGGAGTCACATTAGATATTTCAACAAGCAATATTTATAAAATTTTCATTTAAAATCTCAAAGTTTGCTTTTTAAATAATATATGGGAAGTTATCCTTGGTGTTATCATTTCAATAATATGATATAATTAATGTTAATAATATGTTTCAAAGAAATCCAAATTCCTTCCAATTGGTTTTAAGCTATGCAGTTTTGTTAAAATAGTTAGTGAAATTTCAATTTATGAAGGTAATAATACTATTAAGTGTGTTGAGCCCAAACAGATAGAACGCAACACACACATATATATATATATATATATATATATATATATATACACACACACACACACACACACACACACACACAAAATCAAATTAGTCCGAGTGCACCTAAACTAAGACATTCAACACCTGGAAAGCTGAATCTTAATGTCTGTCTGGTCCAACCATAGCTTAAACTATTTGAGAGCGAGTTGGGTTTTAACGAAGTTATACAGTGGTTATGTTGAAGTTAGGACAGACCTATTGTCTTCTCTTTCATATTATTAGTACTCGGTATACATTCCTATCTTATATCATGGTGTTTATTTATAAATTATTTACATTAAAACAACTTGTGTTGAATAGCTATAACATATTAATCTTTTCTAAACTATTTTCATAATTTTTTTTTTTTTTTGCTATCACTGCCATTATTTTATTGTGTAAATACATGTTTGTAATTGAACAGTGTTTTATGTATATACAAAAATTTTCAAGATTAAATTTAAAACTGTTTACCTCTCTATAGAATTGAAATAATTGAGAATTAAAAGGTAAGGATCTCAGCTTTACCTTTGTTGAGGTCCACTGACCTTGAGAAATTTAGTAGAACACATGACCGGTTAGCCACACACATTTATCTTCAAGGTTTCAATTTCTCAGACAGCTTCATCATGTACAGAGTAAACAAAGTATTTGATTATATTATTGTTTTGTTGCTTTTATGTTCTTTGTTGGACTTAACTGAATATATAGAATCACTTGGAAGCAAATGTATGGTAAAATCTATATTAGATAGAGGTTTAAGGTTTCTATAGTGTTTTTGACATTTGGTTGAGTCTTCCTGATGCACTAATATATTATGGACTGCAAAGTTCCTTGTTAAAACAGTTTAGTACTATATTTTGGTACTATATTAAAACTTAGGTTTTATATTTCATCAAGGTAACTGATTTTATGAGCTTCATTTCATGTCAATGACCATTAATTATTTTTCTAAGTGTTTATATTTAAGTTCTCCCGTTTTCTCAATACATTTGTGGGACTCAAACTCCCCAATTCAACTGTAGGACTTCACTTCCATTTAAACACACCACTTGCAAAACTTGAACATTCCACAAGACAAGGAATTCCCTAGCAATATAATAAAATTAGGTTGTCCTATAAAAGGTAATCACACCCGAAACTCTTAAAATATGATTTATCAAATAGTTTGTACCCAATGCTAGGCTCATTATGTGGGATTTGCCACAGAAATATTAGTAAAAATAATTAAGGGTCATCCTCAAGAAACCAATAAAATCACTTACATCATGTGTCATAAAACATGTCCTAATCTTTGACGAGTGATAGACTACCATCATTATCATTATCAACTGTTTTCAGCTTGTTGTCGGATCAATTTAGTGAATCAGTGCCATCTTCTTCATTTCTTCCCATTCTTATTCTCTCACTTGCACACTTGATGTTATCTGCTCCTCCTATCTCTTAGTCTCTCTTGTTATATTTTTACTAAATAATCTATCTCCATGATTCTTCTTATGATTCTTTCCTTTCCCATCCTCGTTACACGATCATACTAACTCAACCTTGCTTCCTTTACTATCTCATTTACTCCCTGCACCCCAACTCTTTCCCTGACAACCGCATTTCTAATTATTTTTCACGTTACAACTAACATACTCATCAAAAACCTGATTTCCATGGCCCCCTCTTTTCTAGCCTCACATCCAATGTCCATGTTTCTGCTGCATATGACTATCAAAGCACTTAAATGCTTCAACACTCAAGGAACATTGAAACTCGTCACAATTAAGATTATGGGAACTTAATCGACACTACATCACAAATGTAGACACACTCCAAGCTTAAACCTAAGATAGTTTTAGCCCTATGACCTTTCTACCTAGATTATCATTATAAACGAATGTTTCTACCATTTGTCACAAAGTACTGCTATATATTAACTCTTTGCGTTCTTAAGTTGTTTTTAAGTCGCACAACTATTTTGGATGATTGATAATATGTTGGCTGCACTACTAACTTCAGGGGTGCTGCGGCGAGTGCTACCAGGGTAAGCCTAATTATTTTAAAAAGTGTGTGTGAATTTCTCAATAATTAGTAAAAAAACTCCTTAGCCATATATCAATAGAAGTACAATACCATGCGAGCTATGTGGAGCAAAGCCAATGTATGATTACTGATTAGTCAAATAGAGACTGGGTGACCTGGTGGTCTAGGGGTAAGGTGTCGGACTTCTGTGTTGGGGTCCGGGGCTCAATCCTCGCTCCCGGCACAGATTTATCTGATTGCCAAACCCTTCCTTCACCTCTGACAAGACATCTTGTGAATGTGAGGAATGCCAGGCCTCCACTGTGGTTTGGATCCCACGTTAAACTGTAGATCCTCCATTTCACCTCACAATCACCCTACCATTACACATTAACGTAAGTGTGTATAACCCGAACGGGTAGTAAGACGCGGTGCTAATAATAATAATAATAATAATAATAATAATAATGTTAATAATGATGATAATAATAATTATTATAATAAAAGTAATAATAATAATAATAATAATAATAGGGACTGGGTAGGGGAAAACATATCTCATGAACAGTTTAAAAAAGCTCTGCTATCCCTGGCAACATGACATGCCACTAACTCTACTTCAAATTTAATTGATATCTGAATCTGAAACATTCGGAATTTATTTTAATTATTACACTGCATTATATTTAAAACTAAGTTGACCTTATTAAATAATATAAAATTATAAAATTAATTGGATGACAACATAATATTTCAAACTTTCAGTATATACTGTTTTTGACAGTCGGATAGATATAAATGGTCTATTCATAAGGGGTTTGTTTATCAAATAGTAAAATCATAATCACAGCACCACTATGTCAAATTTATATATGGCATATTACAAACCATTAACTGAAAAATGTAAAACAATTTTAACTTTTATGGTTTTATATTGACATAATTTATTTAGTGATAATTGAGTCATTTTAGTGTACAATATAACATTTTATTATACACACAACCTCTATATAAAATGTGTAATTCTCATATGATTGTACAAGTTTTGGTTTTAATAAGATATATTTACTTTACATAACTGTCTCAGTGGCATGCTAAGTATTTTCTTTTTCTTGATATTTTTTGTAATAAGAATAAATCCCAATTAATGGCAAAACAAAATAGGCCACACTATAAAATATGCCATGATTTGTATATTTCAACATCTACAGTATATTTTTTATTTATTTTAGTATCGCATCTTACTACCCATTTGGATTATAAGCTTATGTACTAATTACGCTAATAGTTTTATGGATTAGGAGGGCTATATTCAGATGAAGTGTACCCGCATATTATCTAGGGAGATTGTAAAAGCATTTTAGACAAACCCCCATAAGTACACCCGACCGAGATTCGAACCTCGATCTTCTCGTCATCAGCAGTTTAGAGTAGCTCATTAGATTACGTAGCCACTGAAGCTTGTTATAATATATTGATATGCTTGTTGTCAGCAACAGGTATATTCATTAATCTGAATCTTAATTCTGAATTAAACTAAACAGTATTTCAATCATTTACTCCAAATCGCGTGGGGAGTCAAAACTCAATCTTAGTAATCATCCTAAAGAGGGCTTTTACCTGAGTCGCCTTGTTTGGACCCTCGGGGTAAGTCGGGCTCCTAGCCTTAGAAATTACCCCCAAAAGGGTTTTAAGTTAAAGTTGCCTAGAGGGGACTTCATGAAGGTGGCCTGACCGATTTAGCCACCCAGCTCATCGGGTAAACCCTCTGGGCCCTATTTCAGCTACAAGTCTACATATTTACAATTTACAAGTGAATGTCTTACATATTGCAAATATAAAGGGTCTAATAAAGAAAATGTATTGATTTGTTAATGTTGGTGCATGTGTAGTAAATATCTACAAATCAGGTGTTTTATTTACAAGATAAATAACACAGTCAGTTTGCAACAACAAAATACATACAATATTTAAAATGAGTTTTAGGCTTTTGCAATTAGAGAACAAAATAGCTATTATTAAAATAAATGAAAATAAATATATTTGTTTGGAGTATTTTCGATATAATTTAAAAAAAAAAGGTAAAATTACAGAGAGCGAAATATTTCTCTGAGTCTGATACTTTGAAAATTACCTAAGTTAACCCCTCTATTTTCAATGAACTCATTCGGGATCGTTCATATATTCAAATGTGACAAATTGCATATTAATTCATTTTTTAAAATTACGTTGCTGTCTCTTAACCGCAATAATCCCCACGTCTAACTCGTTATCTATTTAACTATTTTCGTAAAAGCACCAATAAAAATTGTGATTGTAAAGTATTTTACTTGGGTGTTGCTACTTGTAGAAAATACTCCTTGATTTACAAGTACTTGTAAACTAAAAGAACCTTTAAGAAAGCAAACACAAAACTCACTTGTAAATTGTAAAATTTCACTTAATCACCAGTGCTTACTAGTAGCTTTCTGAAACACACTTTTCTAATTTCTTACAAGTTACAAGTGACCACACTTATAAATTGTAGCTTTTGTGAAATAGGGTCCTGAACGTTGACCCGGTTACGCCACGAGGAGGAAATCTTCCAGGATTACCGTACGAGGAACATCCCATATGCAGGGGCAGGAAGCCTCTTGTACCACCCGGGTATTGGCGAGAATTTATTTCAAACCCATGTAGCCCAGGATTATTAGCAAATAACCCGGACAACATTCGGAGAAAGCTGAAAATCTCAGGGTCGGCTCAGAATTGCATGCCTTACAACATATCAAAAGTCCCCTAAAGTCCGAAGCTTGGCTTTTTATGGTAAAAGACCCAAAATTCCAAAAAAGGCGCTAGTAAATTAGCTTCCAAGGTATAAATAAAAGTTTCACTCGTATCCCATTTAAATTCATCCCCAAGTGAATTCCTTCAAGTTAACACACAAAATTCTCTCACCTCATTAATAAATTTAATGTTAGATTTTATTTTTCAAAATATATTAGTTAGGTCGACCACGTTTTCTTTACTATCCATAGTGATAGACGGTGAAGGGGAGTTGTTGCTCACTTCTCCCCAACAGCGACACCATGTAGAGCACGCCAGTCTGCTCTTCTTACATTTGCAACCTTTCTTTCAGCCACAACATATAATAAGCAAGAGCTTTTCTGGGGCTGGGGGGAGAAATGTCATGACAAGAACAAGCTCCTATTAACACAACAAGATGAATAACTCGAAATTTTGCAATTTTCTTTAAAATATATTATATAAATTTAGATTGAATAGATTAAAATGTAAAAAAAAAAAAAATTACCCAAGTTTAATAATATACTTACCTTTCCCATAAGCTCCCAGTCCGTTGGTGTGAGCAGATTATTTAACCACTTTTGCACTTGCAAATACACTCTAAGTGAGTGTTGACGGGCAGCAGCACTAAAAGGTGGAAGCACGGCGATGTATAAAATAGTAGTGACAGACTGACGATTTACAGTTTGGACATATATTTTATAATGCAGCTCGTCTAGGGAGTTGAAGTGTTTTACAGAGACAAAATAAACAGTTCTCCTGAAGCTACTTCATCAGGAGTAGCAATTTAAAATTAGCATTTTTCTGGACAGCTCTTTATCATTTTGGAGGAGGTCAAAAGCCAATTTATTTCCTTTTCTGAAACGGATAGATGTTATATCACAACCTGTCATTGCATAAGTAAACAGGAGGATGTTTTTTACAGAACCTAGAGCTTCTTGGAGCTCCACGATAGTGTGAATTTTATCAGGTTTGCCAATTTTTCCAGGAACTAGGAGAGAGAGTTCGCTGCTTGAAAGTGCATGCACGACTAGCATGGTAAGTATATTTGTATCAGTTGCTACCACTGCTACATGTTACCCAGCTGATAACAAAATGGCTGTCGAAACAATAAGACAATCTGCATCTCCGCTTGCTAACTGGACCAAGATGCCACAATTCTGTAGGATGGGTGTTAGAATTTTGATAAAACGTGATTTATATTTGCAATTTTCTAGAAACTCTTCCTGATAGGATGTGACAACCATGTCAAGATCTATTGCTAAATCTACCGAAGTTTTCTTGCTGCTACGGCGCTTCTCCTCCTCTGCTTTAGTGTTCGGTGGACCTTCATACCCGTCAAACACTACTTTTATGAACACTTAATGTTTCATCATATAAGATGAATATGTCATGCAAATAATCCGGTAAGTCGCTGGTCTCGGCCAAATAAAGATATGTAGAAGGTACCCACCATCTACAACAAAACACTGTAATATTGGTGCATTTTATTTGTAGGTATAGACAAATTCTAAAACTTTGATGAGGGCTGATTTCCTCGTCTTTCTCATCGATAGTTCGTCATACAAAGACATAGGTCTAGGTGATAGTTTGTATAAAAAGAACTGAATTAACTCAGGTCCAGATGGGAATACATACACAATGCGATTAAATAGCTGTTGTTGATTTATGTGCATGCTTTGTTTATGCACGTGTATAGTATTGTTCATGGCAGATAAAGGTTTAACTTTTGTCCTTGCGCTTTAGATTTGTAGCTCCGAAAGTGCCACCGTTCATGTTTTTCATGCATTCTAAACTTATTTCCAGAACTTTGTCACGGTTAACAGATTTTTCTCCTACAAGACCAATCGACAAGCTGATTAACTCAGTTGATGAACGATAGGCAAATGGTTGATGGACATCAAACCAAGAGGAAAATGTTTGTCTGTCACGATCATCCCTAGAATACCTGCTTGAGCGAAGTTCCACATGTTGTTCGTAGGTGATATTTTGGGTCCCAATAAGATTCTCCAGAGCACTGCAGATAGGTATACAAAGGGGGATTACAAGAATCAACATACGGTCAACATTCGCTTTCATTAAGCTTTTAAGTCCCATTGCAACCAAAACCCTAATCCCTTCTTCTAATGAACACTGACATAATAAACCCACATCCATACCTACAGAATTCAAAATTACAACTGAATGTGCAAGCTGGTGGACCTCTTTCGCCACGTTGTGTAGTTAATGTGCTCAAGGAGGGGTAAAGGGGGGGGGGGGAGAAGAGCAACCCACAATAATGTTAGGGTACTATTTTTAGTTTATTTGCACCGCATCTAACTACCCATTTGGGTACGCATTCAAGTGTATCCAGAATATCATTTCGGGGGAAGAGGATGGGGGTCACGAATTTATTAAGAGATTGAAGAGGATGGGGCTTAGGAGGACTTTAGGGACTTTTGAGATGTTGTAAGGCATATATTTCTGAGTCAATCCTGAAATTTTCTGCTTTCTTATAATTTTTCCCGCTTTAAAATAAATTTTAAGTATTTATGGAATTTTTTAACTTTGGGGTCTTCTACAAAAAAAAAAGCCAAACCTCGGAATTTTGATATATTCCTAAGTATGTAATTCTGAGTCTATCCTGAAATTTTCAGCTTTCTCCGATTGTGTCCGGGTTTGCCTGTTGGTTTTTTTCGACAATATTCCTGGACTATTGAGCTCACAACTACGACCCAGCGCTACCCTCGCCATATTATAGCCCAAGAATCGCCAAACCGTCGATCGCGAGCAACCGGTAGCTCGCTCAAAAAATAAAAATACGTTGCTCTTTCCAAAGTAACGTATTGTTTAAGAGTATTGCCCCAAGTTTAGGATATGTGGCCTCTTTACAATAAAGAAAATTATAAAGTTCTGCTTTAGCATGCTTTGTGAATCATCATTCTCAACTGAAGGTCATAAAACACAATTATAATTAAGCTTACAGATAAATAATTTGATAAATTAATTTGAATGGGAGTAAATTCACCACAATATAAAGAATTGTTTATGAAAATCAATGCCATTTTTCTCACAATATGTAAAAAAAATGTTATAATTTGTTTAAAGATTGGATATATTTGTGCTTTATAGTAATACAACGTGAATTTTAGAACAAAATGTACTAACATTTTAACATTATTTGTATTACAATTGCAAATCCAGGCCATAGAGCCTACCCCCGATTGAACAAAGGTGTGATGACAAACCCTCTATATAATGTTACAATAACAGCCAATACGCGATAATGCGAATTTTAAACCTGGGTAGCTTGCAAATACAGTTTGAAAAATTGAAAGTAGCCCCAAGACTCAATGAGTTTGGTGACCCCTGGTATAGCCAGTCGAGGAAAGATTGAAAGTTGTCACAATAAACGAAGTTTACGTCTCACATTAAGGATTTTGAAAATTAAATAGTTCTACATAACCAAATAAACCATCTACTAAATCAATTATCAATCATACTATTTTGTTAAAAATAATTCATACGAGAAGAAGATTAGATCGTAATGTATGTAAAAAAAAATGCTATACCCAGTGTGTAAGTTGATAACTAATCAGCGTATTTCCAGTTCAGAGTCAGACGCGCTGACAGCTCGCCCAACCTTACCGGCCCGCTATTGTTATTCAGGGCTGTAGTCTATTCACCGTACATCTGAAACACTTGGCTCGTCGTTTAGGCCAGCCTCCGCGTGGAATAAACAAATGCTAATAAGAACTCGTTCCCTGAATTGCTCATTTGAATTAAAGTCACACCCACTGTCTTCTCGCTAATTTGTATCCCTCCTTCCTAAAAAAAAAAAGAAAAGAAGAAACTACCAACAAAAAAATGTCCCACATGTCTTACGATGATTTCTAATTCCCTTTTACATACGACATCGACCGGCAGGATTGGCTTCATGGATAGTGTGGTGCACTCTTGACGTGGACGGTCGGGGTTCGACCACGACCGGGTGGGTGTTCTCAGAGTATAGTTCTCGTATTCTCTTGAGTAGAAAATACAGTTATGTAGTCTTATTAAAATTCCACTTCATCCTGCTCCGTTAGGTTAAATAGTTGAACAAGTCGCTAATAGCCTGGGAACAGAACTTAAGAAATAAAAAGGGTACTTGTATACAATGCGAGTACAGGTCTCACTGTGTCATGCCAGGTCAAGATAGGATTTCCCATGTTAGTGAATTTACGTTTTATTCAGAAAGTTCTAAAAAATATAGCGTTGAAATAAAAACCATATATTCTTAAATAAAGTGCTACAGTGGCACAAAATTATTATTTTTAACTTTTAACTAGTTAATTAACATATTGTTTTATAAATCATCTACAACTTGGGCTATTTGGCTTTATTTAGAAAATGGCCTGTAGGCGTATTCCTGCCAGGATGTAGATTAAAAAAGTCCTTGGTAGCATATTTCTAGCTAGAATAGGAAACAAAAAAGGTAGTTTCGATAAAAAAACAAGTGAATGTTTTTAAGATGCAAATAGGATAGTGACTATGTAAACTCGTTAAAGGAAGAGAGAAAGTTTTATCAGTAGATAGACAAGAGGCCTCAAAGGCTGAACTGCTCATTTTCTTCGCTCTCTTTCTAATTCGTACAAGTGCCTTTGTGTGATAGCGTTTAGATTGCTTAGGTGCGTCAAATTAAGATGCAACCCGCTTCGCCAAATCGCTTCGAAATCTCCAAGTAGGCTACGTCGTTAATCACAATAATAAAACAAACGGAAATTACCTTTTTCACGAATAGAGTAATTTTTTTAATCTTATTTAATTTAAACTGAATTTGTTGAAAAATTATACCTGGACCTTGGTTTAGTGCGCTTATGTTCTTGTGATGATTCTTGGATAGCTCCGTAGGGTATTTATTTGCGCGCGCGGGCTTAATATTACCCTGCCCAAGTGTCCTATTTAAACTAATTGATTTAATTTATTAATAATATAAGATCATAGCCGTGGCTCAGTGGTCAATATCGTGTCCAAGGAACTTTGGTTCGATTCCAGAAGGAACTAAAACGAGTATATTTAATATTAGGATAATAGTTCGTTATGTTATCTAATTATTAATGTGGGCCTAAATTATTGAGCATACTGTCCCAGGTATTCAAATCCCAGTCAGCTGTATTAAGGGGGTGGCTTTTCCTTCATTATTTCCTCTCTCTTCCTTCGCACGAATGCGGGTATACTTTCTCAAAAATTCAACCTAACTGATCCCAAACAGATAGGGCTACAAGTTTTATATTTTAATGCATACAACCCGAATGGTTATTGAGACACAAATTTCCCGTAAGTTCAACCTTTCCTATTTTTAACAGATGACCAACCCCGTGATATAGTGTTCAGTGCACCTGGTTACAAACCTAGGGGTTCCCGGATTTGATTCCTGGCTAGTACTAAAAGTATTTTTCTCTTAGGGGGAATTATCCCAACTTTCATCAAGGTTTGGTAAGTTAGGCTTAATTTAGGTTTAAGAACTACTACTAGTTTAATATCATATTCACTAGCACTATCACCTTCATCTCATTGGGACATGGAAAGTCTCGAGAATGTACGATTAGTACATTTGGGCGTTCACTGGGAAACTATAATTAAGTGTTGGCTAATCTTCCCACAGTAATGTACCCCAAAGACGCATATATATATATATATATATATATATATATTTATTTATATATATATATATATTTATATATATATATATTTCTAACACATTAACGTAAGTGAAATATATTTATATACAACCCGAACGGATATTTAGAAGCGCCGACTAAATATATATGATAGCTCGTGATCTTAAGGCCCTTGACCCTGTCGAGTGCAAGTCTAAAACCTATTTTGTGGTATGGTGGGCGGGAGGGTGAAAGGCGTGGCATGGCTTCACAACCGACCAAAATATCCTTCCGCGCAAACAAGAATAGATGGATCACGAAAGCCTTAGAGGGCACTAGCTACCGGACAGGTCTTGCGAGAAAAAATCATACGTTTGGAAATATTAGTTTTCTCTAGAACAAGTGAAATGTTTATGTTAATAGTTTCAACACCCCTTCTAAGATAATATATTGATGTTTATTAATTGTTACATTTTCTTATTTTTTGTTATGAAGCCGGTAGTTTTCTAATGAAAAATGTCAATTTTATCGATACTTGATCAGTGTTAAAATTATAGAGGAGGTGTCTATATAAAAAATATAACTTAATCGACATGCTTATATTCTTGAACAAACCTTTCCCGAAAAGAAAATTGCAAAACAATAAAAAAAAATCTTAAAGATAACCGTTTGTTCCCATGGCTCTGCATTTCCACGTCATATTAAATGGACCAATCACCTTAATTGATCACACATATGTATCTGACGATTCCTCCATCACAGACTCTGCCTTAAAATAAGAGTGAAGAATGAACCCAGAACACGAGACAATATCTGGATAACTCAGTGGTTAGAGTATTGATGTACAAAGCCGAAGTTCCCGGGTTCGATTCCCGTGTCAAGGGGTCATTTTTCATACACATATATATATATATATATATGTATATATATATATATATATATATATATATATATATATAGAGAGAGAGAGAGAGAAAGATTAGTTTAAATCTCATCGTACAGAAGTTCCACAAACAGCTGGCCGAGTACCATGGCAAGGTTTGTTTACATCCTCCCACTCTCAACCTAACTCGGACGAATGATTATTATAATAGCAGGCAAAGCCGGAACGAGCGAAGTGTATCGACCTTGACCGTAATAATAATTCCTCCCAGCGGTCATTTGACCCCCACCACCACCCTCCATCTCCTGTTCTCCTGCCCACTAGTTTGCACGCAGGTTTTTTTTTTATCAACTAACATCGGGCTACGTCAAGACTTTGAAGATCACAAGTACATTGTTATTGTCACAGTGGCTCTCGAGAGAGAGCGTCCGTCATCAACCTCCATGGAGCGTCATCGCTGGGATCTTCTGCTGTTGGCCGTCGCCACGTTCGTCGCCACAGGTACCAACGTTAACACCTTACACACCAGTCGCTATCACATATTTTTTCCCCATCGATTTTTGACCAGAAAATCTCACCGGTTAAATTTTTTCGAGCATTAAATTACAGGGGATGAGAATACAGTGTCCATTTTCCACAGGAAGAGCCTTTTAGAAGATTTTTCTCTCTCCTGCTCAGTATTGATCACATTTTACGATATTATTAGTGTAATTTTATAGGTATTGAAAATATCTATCAATAGTGACAGGTGCATATACCATGACTTGATCGATGAATAAGTTAAAGTAGATCTAATCAATTTTCTAGCTCTCAGTACAGTCCAATTTTCAAAGGAAGGGACTTATCCGTCAGCTTGAAAAGGTTTTTTTTTTAGAATTGCTTCTTACTATCCGTTTTGGTTATACGCTTATGTACTAATTACGCTAATGATTTAAAGAACCAGGCAGGTTATATTTGGAGGAAGTGTGCCAGCATTTGCGTGGAGGGAGAATGGAAAATCATTTTAGAAAAACCACCCTCAGTACACCTGTCAAATATTCGAATCATGCTCTCCTGTCATCGGCAGTCTAGTCTACTGCGAGAGTAGCGCGTTAATTAAAGTGCAGTAGGATCACCTAGTGATTGGTCGTTCCGAACCTTTACGTGTTCTATTGGGCTATTTATATTCCCGCTCCAGAGCTCCTAGCTCAACCCAAGGGCGTCGCTCACTCAAAGGAACATATTCTCATTCTATCTTTGTTTTTATTCTAGTAGCAGTTCTGAAGCTTCAAAAACATTAAAACAATCCTTAATTATTTTTGAATGATCTGTTATGACCTTGCTAAATAAACACTTTGCCTCCAACAGGGGAACGTAGTCAAAGTCAAGTAATTTAGTCTAATTTGCCTTTGGTGACATCGGGTTTCGAATCCCGGCTGGGTGTACTGGGGGTGGGCCGCCCACTCTCCATCTCATAAAATGCGGATTGTCTGGATGGGTAGTAAAACGCAGTGCATTTTTTTTTCTTGTCAACTAAACATTTTATTTTATTAAATTTTACTATCTATATTTAACTATATCCACCCTCACATAATTATATACAAAACCATGTGTATTGCAGACATCACTTTACACAGTTGCAAAACTGGTCAGTTGTAAGCTACACCCAATATCATTGCTGAGGGAACTGTAAGTCTTATGAAGAAAAGCTTTGTCTTCTCTTTATCTCGGTCAAATGTTGCCAAATCTCCTCACTTTCACTTATGTGGGAAGGTGGTGTGCTGGGGTAAGAAGGAGCTACTGGCATCCTCGAATAATATTCGTTGTGAAACTTGTATTTTATTTAAGGGATTATTGACCAAACTAAAACAAGAGAATGACAACGCTGTTTACCAATTGTAGCCATAGAGCTCCCTCAGTGATAATAGCCAGTGTAAATCTAGGAACCTTTTGTCTATGTTGGTTCTCATATATGAGTTTCTATTATTTACATCCATCCGCAACTAGATGGATCTTCTTTGATAGCTGCAAAAGGTACTTTATATTAATTTTTGTTTTTCATGACTTGGTTCCAGTATGATAGCTATTAACGAGCTACTCTATATGACCAAAGGATTCAGAATAAAGCGGGTGGTATTTTAAAGAAATGGAACATCAAAACCCTTCTAGGTTGTTCAATAAATAAACTTTTGTGGGTATAAGGTCGTGTCCATGTTACAATATGATGGTATTCTGTGCCATCAGTCAATGTTCAGTTTGTGGATACAAAAGCATATCCAAGTTGCTAAGTGATAGAATCATATCCTAACAATCAACATACAGTGTGTGGATATAAGGGCGTGTCCATGTTGCTAGGCGATTCCATCCTGTGTTACCAGTCGTCGTGCAGAAGCGATAATAACACACTTTGCGTGTTCGACAAATCCACGTCCGACCTTGTGGAGTGCCATTTTGATGAGATGCTAGAGACCTTGGTTCTAGTCCAAGTGGGTATTTTGACCCCAAACCAGACCTACACAAATGTCAAGGACGCTGACATGTGGTGTATGCACGCAAAAGCTACAGGTAAGGAGTTTTTTTAAAATATTTTTATTGCATTTTGAAGGGTTTTTTTTGTTCATGTTCCCGTAGTAAGTTTATTTTGATTTGTTCCACGGTAAGTTTATTTTTATTTGTTTATATTGCAGGGCTGTATTTAGGACTTACCAGGTCAACAATTATTTATTTCATAGCAACCAGTATAAAATTGAAACATATTTTTGAATATATATATTTTTTAATATATATAGAGAGAGAGAAAGAGAGAGAGAGAGATTAAGGAAATAGTTTCAAGTATAGCTTCTGGACTTTAAAAGTCATCACTCACCAAGATTTTACCTCTTCTGAAAAGTTTGAGTTGTACTAATTAAAAAAATTTTTTTACCGACTTCTTGTAATTTTTTGGTAAAATGAAATTTTTTCTTCGTGGAAGATGGTTATCGTTACCCTTGAATGTGGATCAAAAATTAAATCAACTTTAAATTAATATTCCAATAAAAGCCTCCCTCGAATTAGTATTTATTCTTCTTACTCTAGGCCTTATTCTAATCCAAACAATGTCATAAACAGATATTTGTGTAGTTATTTGATTTGTAAGAATTGGGTTTGGATAGAACACGCCGCGTAGTTTTTACTGTAATTAGCAAGGCTGCTTATCCACCTAGTCTATAGTAGGAAGCTTTCAAGGGCAAAATAAGACGAAAGGTGACAGAATTTGCGTTGGACGGGCAAGGGGGTATCTATAACTAGTGGTGAAGTTTATTAAGTGGTTCCAGATATCCAGGCTACACCGTAAATCAGTGCCTTTACCCAAATTTTTAACTCATACATAAACTATCTTATTTCTATAAACTGAGATTTTTTTTACTTATTCATCTACGTTTTTAATTCAATGCTTTCATTTTAAATCTAAAAATTAATATGGATTCTCTCAAATAAAAACATAATAAATAGTGGTAATCTATCAATTAAGGAATTGGATAAGGTTACATTATGATAAGATACATACCCTGTACTCATCACAAGATATTGTTAGGATAATTAAGTATTTTAGAGTGCGAATGGAAGACTATAGAATGTTCAGTGTATTGATTGGCAAACTCAACGGAAAGAGACCACTGGGAAGAGTGTAAAAACAAATAAAAACATAATCATGTAGCTTTAATCAGTAAACGAGTGAAGCAAGCTCTCCATTAACTCCACCGATTTGCATTTCTTTGTCTATGGGGGATATGTTTCACGATCAATTTGAAGGCCTTACCCAATTTAATTCAAACTTGCCACAATTGTTCTTTTTTTTCTACACATATCAAGTTCACCGAGGAAAAAAAATCTTAGCTACAGTTTGGGGAGGAATCAATTTTTATCTGTATAGAAAAAATACTGCTTCTATCATTAATTTGTACATGTAGTTATCTTTTAGGGCATTTCCTAATACTATAAACGGCTGAAAATTGATATACGGGTGCAAAATACTTTAATAACATAAAACAAAATTAAGTTTATTTAATTATTTATTATTTGAGGGAGAGAGGGCAGGCAGATAAATGGAGGCCTCCCCATATTAAGCTTTCCCAGGACCCTACGTCTTAAGGGTGGTCCTGAAGCCTAGCCACAGGTAAAAAATAGTATGTAAAAAACTATCGCTAGGGGTGGTCACTCAAGCACTTAGGTGTTGCATTTGATTGCAGCGATGTGGAAGGACGGACAACGTCAGGTAGACTACCGCTCATGCGTCCCTCCAGACCCCCTGCGGTGCGAAATCCTACGCAACAGCACCCAGGCCAAGTACGAGAAGCTCCACGGCAGGCATGCGCGCGTCTACTGGGACTGTGCCATGTGTAACACCAAGGGCTGCAACTCCGCGGATACTTCTGGGGATACTCCAGTGGTACTCCAGGCCATCGGGATGCTCGCCTTGTGGGTGGGCACCCCGGTGATTTGAGACGTAGTGACAGTGAGACCACGGTTACCCCTGGGAAAATGCTAACCGTGTAGGCGGCCGTAACGGTGTTTTGAGACGAGACGACAGTGACCTCAGGTACCTCTTTGAGGACCCTTATAAGGCGATGCTCAAAGAGGTATCTAAATCCCCGGGGAAGATCACCTTGTGTTCTGAGATGAGACGATAAGTGACCTGGATATATTTTGGAAGACCCTTCTAAAGTGATGATCCAATAGGTATCTGAAGCCCTTGTGAAGATTAGCTTTTACTCTGAGGTGAAACTATGGTTACCTTGAGATCTCTTTGAGGACCTTTGTCAATTCGATGCTCCAAGAGGTAGTTGAAGTCCCCGAGATGATAACCTTGTGCTCCAAAGGTGATAAAATGGTGACATCAGATACCTCTTTGAGAACCCTTGCTGCCACGATGCTCTAAGAAGTATCTGAAGCCTCTGTAAAGAACACCTTGTGCTCCGAGGTGAGACGATGGTGACCTGGAGACCTATTCGAGGACCTTTGACAACTCTATGTTCCACGAACTAGTCCAAGTCCCCGGGAAGATCACCGGGTGCTCCAAGATGAGAAGACTGTTAACTTAAATACCTCTTAACCATTGCTACCACGATACTCCAAAAACCATTTGAAGCCCCCAGTAATATCATCATGTGCTCCAAGGTGAGAAGACGGTAACATCAGATACCTCTTTAAGGACACTTGTTGCCACGATGCTCTGAGATACATCTGAAGCCCCTGGAAAGATCAACTTGTGCTTGAAGGTGATACAATAGTGGCCTCAAGAGACAAGTTTAAGTACCCTTGTCATAGTGATGATACAAAAGAATATCTGAAGTCCCCGGGAATATCACCTTGTGTCCCGGGGTTAGTCTATGTTGACCTCAGATACCTCTTTAGAAGCCTTTGTCATCACGATGCTCCAAGAGGTATCCGAATCCCCTGTAAAGATCGCCTTATACTCCGCGTGAGACGATGGTAACCTTTGAGGAACTTTGTCAGCACTATGATCCAATAGGTATCTGAATCTCCTATGAAAATTACCTTGTGCTCCGGAGTGAGACAATGGTGACGTCAACACACCTTTCTGAGGACCTTTGGAACCTTGATGCTCGCCTCATGGATGTGGAGGAGTGGCAAGGGGGCTGAGCGCCTGTGGTCACCATTTGTAGTACCGTCGCTATGCTATGAGGCGGTGTCATGAACTGAGGATGCTCTGACCGTGGATATCAATACTTGTCCTACGACAGAATCAGGAAGAGGCCCGCGATGCGTTTGTCTGCTATAGCTTGAGAAATCTGGAGGTATAAAATAAACATTTTACAAAATGTAAACAAATATAATCAAAATAATATATTCTCATTAGTAAATATTTATGAAAGTATTTCAGTGCAGCTTGTCACTAAATAGAATCTACGTTAGCCATTTGTCGCACAGCGACTTTGATTAATTCAGTCTCAAATTGTGATATTAATTGAAATTTTTGTTACTGTTTTTATTTTATTCATGCTCATCAATTTTGTTTGGATGCTGGTTCAATCATAGACGTTTCCAATCAAATTTGCCATTTGTGTACGGGTATCCATTTAACGCTTAATCAAGAGATGGACTTTTGAGTCACCTACCCGTTTCTTTTTTTTTTCTCATTCCATGATGTGTGAACATTTTCTCTTCTTAGGGCCTAATTTGTTTTAACAAATCCTGAAAATTCTTAACGTGTTCAATTTGTTTTGGAAACTATCTATCTATGTATTGTAACAACTATGTTTAGAGGCATTTATTATATTTATGTAAGACAGCTACTACCAAATTTATCGTTGTTTTTATTGTACTTTAAAGATGTATAAATGTGTGGGTGAAATGTTAAACATATAAGTAAAAGGTCTGACTTATTAATAGTTCATTTAGGTAGAATATTTTCTGGCAATTATGAAAGCTTTAACAGTATCCCCAGCCTTTAGTAGTTTATTTAAGTATGATAGGGATATATATATACATATATATATATATATTTAACTATGGAGGTCATGAGTCACTAATTACTCTCTAATTGTGGCAATAGGTGTTATATGCAACTCAATATAGTTAGTGGTGTATGAGTGCCACCATTTTAACAAAAATGTGACTAGAATATACTTATTTACACATATTCTTGACTAAAAATAACGCTTGGAGTACATTTGCGTGCATTTGTTGATACATGGTATTTTCCCTGCGATTTCTGGCGCCAATTATTAGACAACTTTTTTAAATTGTGATGGAAGGTAAGGCAAGCTAAGGTAAATATATTTACAGATTTTATAACAACAAACCCATTTGACTAAATAAATACGTTTGGCTTAACTTTATACACATAGTAGTAATCTCAACAGTTCTTGAATATTTGTCATGAGTAGGGATCGGATTTTTATGATTTTTTTTCTGGCAAACCTAGAATATTGTTCAAGTGTATACAAATATGTTTCATAAGGATCAAAGCTTATTTGAGTAGATTTGTTTGGCCATATTTTAGCATATTTCTGTATTTTTACGCGATATGGCATATTGTCAGGTTTTTCAGTAAATTAAGTTATTTTTTGTTTTATTTGAGAGATTATTTTGAATATTTTAGTATTTTAAATACATAAGACAGTTTTGTATAATTTTACCTGAAAGCCAGAATAGAAGCAAGACTGAGAAAAATAAAAGGGGGTGGAGGACCGGGGGAGTGCTTGTATTTAAAACATCTGTACATGCATCATCGCAAACGGTGGTACCACCACGGCTGTAAGAATACTTCCACCCCTCCCCTGTTTGCTTTATTACGGCATATTTTTTGCTTAAAGAATTTAAGTATTGCACAGAAAATGTAAAAAAAAAAATTAATTGATCTTTCTTGGTTATTCTTTGTTTCGGTTTTATTGGTAAAGTTAGTAAAATTGGTTAGTAAAATAAAGAATTGCTTTTGACACAGAAACAGTCAAACATTTAAATCATATGTTTTAGATTATATTTATTTCGTCAATGTAAATTTTATTTGTAATTTTTTTTTTTTAAAGGGCATATTTTTAGTTTTTTGGCCATAAATGGATTTTTATAAAGCATTTTCTAGAAATTTTAGGACATAACAATCCTAGCCTTAGTCATGAGTATATCAGAAACTTTTTAGCTATGAATAAAAAGTATTTTTCAAACTTCGTGTTGCCCACGAACTTTTGAGATTACAATTATGTAAATAATTAAAATAAACATATCTAATGAAGAAATGTTTTATTTATTTTATCAAAAAGGGTTGTTTGGTTATATAAAACCAACAATGTGGACCTCAACTCCCGCCCCTTTGTATCCCATCGGATAGTAAGAGTTACTAAGATGTTTTGAACTCGGCCTCGCGAGGAAAATAACTGAGGAGCTACTTGAATAAAGAAGTAGCGGCTCCGTTATAGAAAACTGAGAGTAACGCCTAGAGGGTACGTTGTACTGACTACATAACACCATATATCCGCAAATGTGGACACTATCTTCGTCAACATGTGGCGGCAGCTCGGTCAGTATAGCTCGCTTGGGGGATGACGTCATGGGAGCTTTTTTTAACATGAGATAAGTGAAGGTAGGGGGTTATCTTGGAAAAGATAGCAAGTATAAAGATCTCAGACCATTCCAGCAACGCAGACCAGGTAAGGAAGCCAGCGTCCAACTCACTTAGCTGTGTCATTAGTTGAGATTATCTGACACTGCCTCGGCCTGGCATATTATGTTCAGCTAGTCGGGGTTGTCTCTGCATTCGATACAGTCATCACAAGAAATTTAATTAAATATACATTTCAAATCTATATTTGCAATTATCAATTCGGACACATTAATGCAATTAATGAGTAGAGTTACACAGTTCCGTGAAGTGTTGCCAGGGTAAGCAGCATTAGTTTAAACTGTACCTGTAAATTGGTCACACCCCTCAGTAGAACACTCATTGGTCAGGTAGCTAAGGGGAATACATTACGACAGGGGTCTTCAACCCAATGACCGTGGGCGCCATGGCACCCGCTGAGTATTTTTGCTTCTGCCCGCCACTTTTTGACCATAGCTGAAAAGTTCTTGACTAATAAATTTAATCTGTCACTTTTCCGACAAAAATCAAGTTTGTGCTTATCTACAGTTATGCTGTTCTCAAGAAGTAAAGCCGCCCCCCCCCCCTTTTTCCAAGCCCTCCCTCTCATTTCTCTTTCTTTGCCAGCTCATTTTCAAAGTGTACTTTATTACTCGTAACTATCATTATACTCACTAATACCATGCTAATACTTCTATTTTCTTTGTAAATATCTTTTCATGGATCTACCCAGCTTTGCTGCCTGAATAAACACAGAATAAACATATATTTTTAAAATGTACCTAAGCACCAAAATAGTAGTGGCTAGTTAGATATTTCCTTGAGTATTTATTTTGTTGTTAAATCGTAAATAAAGCTGTATTCTTTTTTACTTATTGACATTGACTTTTGGTTTAGTGAAAATTGTTTTAATTGTTTAAATTGGGCTTGGACTAACTTTGCGTTTGTACCATATTTGCGTTATTTTATATGCGATTTAAAAAAAACATTAAATTTTAAACTCACAATTTTTTTAATAATATGTATTTTTGTATGTGTGTTATTTGCATTATGAATTATGTTCGGCTATAAATTTAGTTGAAAAGGTGATTGATGCCCGCAACACTACCGTTAGTTTTGAATGTGCCCTAAGGTACAAAAAGGTTGGGGATCTCTGCATTATCATGTGAGGCATGCAGAGAGGAACATATGTCTGAATGGTCAAACAGGGCCCAAGTGGGCGAGAACATATCACAGATACAGTTTTAACAAGGTCTGCTTCACTTGCAAAGCTCCATAAATAATGACATTGTTTAGTAAAAAAAAATCATAAGTGTATCAAAAGAACAGTATTTATATTAAATAGGCTGATTAAAATTATATAACTTTACCACTTATAACTGCTTATGCATTAAAAACTATTTATCTTTGACATAATATACATATTTCATTGTGCACACCTCATATCTATGTTTAGTTATACCAAATTTCAGCCCCATACTTTTTAGGTACCTAACCTGCACTTTCTGAACTTACTAATTATATCAACACACGACTTATACAAAGTGTCCCAAAAGTCGTGCATTAATGGGAAACTACATTATGTATTCGATATGAGCTCCATGAACGTCAACACACAGTTGGAGGTGACGTTCCGTGTTTCGGAGAATGTTGGACACACTTCCCGGAGAAACGGCGTGGAACTCTGCGGTAATTCACTCAACCAGGTGGTCCCTGTCCCTGATCTTCTGTGCATACACTTGTGACGTCAAGTCCAAAGAATTCAAGTCAGGGGATCAAGGATCCCAGTCCACGGTCCCCCTGCGACCGATACAACATAGGAAGTTTTCATCCAGCCAATGACGCACCTAGGTGGCATAATGCGGGAGTGCCCCGTCCTGCACGAACCACAGTAGCCGAGAACCAATGGTGTCCAAGTACGTCATTAATGAATCCTCCAACATTGCCAGGTACGATTCACTGCTGGCATTCCCGCAAA
>CABEEJ010000083.1:298415-321143 GCA_901482245.1 Timema douglasi | reverse complement strand
GTTGCTGTCGTCAAACCAGTGTGGGTTCTCTGGGCTCAGTAGCGCACGTTTTGCTGGTTGTCCTCGCTATTGACGTGAAAATGCGCTTCGTCTGAAAATTTGACTTTTGACAGGAATCACACATCGTCCTCCGGATGCCGCAAAAACCATTCGCACATTTCAGCTCGACGGTCCAGATCGTCCTCGGTCAGGTGCTGAAGAACTTGCAACATATACGGATGAAATGTGTGCTTCTTCAGTATGCGATGAACGGATGTCGGAGGCACATTCAGTTTCAAGCTGATCCGACGTATGGATTTCTTCGGGTTCGCAAACGTCTTCTCCAGGACCGTTCCCACCACCTCGGCTGATGTTCTGGGGCGTCCTGATCGTGGTGAATCGGTTAAACATCCTGTAGACTTGAATTTATGGAGAAATCTGGTCACGGCGTTCTGCACAATTAGGTCTCGCTCAGGGTACCGCCGATTAAATTCCTCCACGACATCTCTGTTTGTGTACCCTTCACGTCCACAGATGAGAAATGACTACCATACGTTCGTCAACGGTCAACAGAGTCCACCTGTGGTCCAAAAAAAAAAAAGATAAATAAATCATTGCAAGTGAATTCCCCATTGATGCGTGATTTTTGGCACATCCTGAAGACCAAGTTACTTAAATCTAAAGCAGACACAACATACAACCCACCAGGTGTTAATTAATCACTGTGAAAGGGTAGCCCATATTTCACCAATGACAAATGTTTCGGCTATGTTGGGAATTGAACCCAGTAACCTTAGTTTAGCAAGCAGATATGCTTCCTACTGAGCTTAGGTGTTTGACCATACATTAATTACTTTAACCAGCTTAATAATGGTACATAAAAAGCAGAAAATATAAAGTTTGATCACTTATAACACAGGAACTGAAATTGTTTGCAATCATTAAATCAGTAATATTGCTTATAACAAGTATGCACTTATTAAAATTGTGTGTTAATTTCTTTATTGTTGAGTGAGTTTAATATTTTACATTGCCAGCGGTAAGAGTGTGAGTTAAAACTCGGTTCTAGAATTCAGAAGGAAGAGTTCAGAAAACACAAAGTTTTTGCCGTTGAAATTGATAACATTTCCTTATTAATATTAATTTATTAGATTAATAATAATAATAATAACATATATCAACAGTGACAACTATATATAGCATGACTTGAGTTATTAATATATTAAAGTAGTTTTAATAACTTTAATAACTGTCAGATAATGTCATTCCTAATGTGTTCTTTCTATACTTTTGTGGGTTAATGGATCGAAACCAGACTTCATTTTTTAACACCGTGTCTTACTACCCGTGTACGCTTACGCTCTTATTTCTATTTACTAACTACACTAAAGTCTTAGGGATTAGTAATGTTTAATTTAGAGGAAATGCACACATATTTGCGTGGAGTAATGGAAAACCATTTAGGGAAAACCACCCTCAGTGCACCCATCCGGGATTGAACCCAGATTTCCCTGTCTTCAGTAGTCTAGTTTAACTATTTTTTGGTATTCATATGCTCAAATGGCATTACTGACCACTAGCTCAAGTGAGTAGCTTAAATAAAAGTATTATAAGGTTGATTTTTAAGGAACTTCAGTAGTATTTTTATGTAAAGATACTGAAAAACGCAATTAAGAAAAATTATTCCCAACGCAACTGGTCAAAACCGAACCACAGCCTTGCGTGACCAGAGCAAGGCAAGCCAATAGCTTGTGTAGCACTGCTTTAAGTTTTATAATTCTTTTTTCATTTTGGCCTGGTACCCATTAGGGTTGTAATTATACATTAATTACACTAATGGAGTACAAATGAAGAAGGTATAATTTAAGAGGAAATGTATTCATATAATGCGTTGAGAAATATTGAAAATCATTTAATAAAATTAATAATAATATTTAGCACCACGTCTTACTACCCGTTCGGGTTATACGCTTTTAGTACTAATTACTCTAATGGATTAGGAATTGAGAAGATTGAATTAGAGGAAGTGTACCCACATTTGCGTGGAGGGAGAGTGGAAGACCGTTTAAGAAAAGCCACTCTCAGTTCACCCGACCGAGATTCGAACCTCGATCTCCCCGTCCTCAGCAGTCGAGCTCAACATGACAAGCGCGGTAGCCATTTGGTAAAATTCACCCTAATACACCAAGCACGATACCCAGCACGATGATAACGCGTTGGACCATGCGACCACCAATCCGGGTAGCTTCTCCCATTCTCTCTCCAGGCGGTACCAGGTACAATTTTCTTCAAAATTCGCCCTTAGCCCGTTATAGTGCTAGCGTGATATTAAAATAAAACATGGACAATCTACTATTCAGAAGTCTTAGGCAAATGCTGGTGTATCAAGCCACTATTCGGCTACGCGTTGAGTAAGGATACAGAATACATTATTAATACTTTTGGGTGGAGTTTGAATCCTTAAAACATTCCACCCTATTTTGGCCCTAACTTTTAAGTACCCAGTCTTTTCCGCGTCGTATTCTCTTAGTCAACTTTCTGTTATTACACCCACATCAGTAGACACGTGTACGAAGGCTTCAATCTTGTCTTGTTTGGTTTTCCAGTGATGCTGGCGTTGGGATTCAAAATGCGCCTTGGTATACTCGGGCTGCTTTCCTAAATATCGCTACACTTTTTTCTCTCGTAAATGTGGGCACACTTTACCTAAGACTATACCTTCTTCACAACTATTAACTAAGTGTCGATACGCGAATATCCCGGACCGATAGATGGACTAGAAGTATACAAAATTAAATCATTATGTATATTATGGCGTGGAACAAAATATTACCAGGTATATTTTCAGTAAGCTACCCTTAACTAATTTTTATCCAAAATAACAAGTAAATATAGCTACTTTTTTTTAACAAAACCGTCAAAGCTATTTTCTAAAAAAATTAATAGATTAATAAAAATCAGTCATCAGTTAACTACCCCTAATTTTATTTTGAGCTACATTTAAAATCACGATTTTACCTCTAGATATGACCATAGAAATCTAGGTATCCAGTTGGAGGAAATCCATCAAACCTTTCGACTGAAGCCTCAACTATGGAAATACATATCAACAGACGGTATTTTAAAAACTTTTTTTTTTAAGTTTGGAGACACATAAAACGCCAAGATACATCATAACCTGAAGGTCAAAATGTTCAAGATTACAATAATTTCTCTCTAGAGAGGTAAAAATAACCGTTTACCAAATATTCATTAGTGACGCTGATTTAATTATAATTGTAAATAATTCTGAAACAAACCCTCTCTGATAAGCACCCACTGGCTCACATCGGGCGCATCGCATAAATCGGATTTAGTTAGCATACTGTAGCCACTGCATTTGGATTTTTGAAGGATACTGTTTCATCCTTCACTTATATCATGTCTTCTTTTGTGTGTCATAGTATCTTCACTGGCATCACTGGCTCGGATGGTCGTTAGGATATAGGCTACTACAGTAGCCCCATGGCTTCTTTGGTGCTGAATGACTGCTCACAGCTGACTTCTGACAGTCATCATTTAGGTATATAGCTACATTTTGATTGTCAAAAGTGACAGCATCTAAACACATGTTTTTGCAGATCATCTGGTTCGGCGTAAGGGATACGTAATTTGGTCTGGTAACTTTTTAAAGCTGTTAATTGTCAGCTGTGAGCTGTTAGTCAGCACCAAAGAAGCCGTGGGGCTACTGTAGAAACAAATACTGTAACTGTACCCCACGAAGGTAGCCTTAAGCTAAGAGCTGGTGCTGTTGTAACTAATCTCATTTGACTTTTAAAGTATTATTTTTATGAGCGAATGTATGTTTTTTTAAATTATATTTAAGTATTTTTTGCTTTGTTTTTAAGCCTATCACAGTTATTTTGACAATAACCAGCTCTAGATTTTATTCGTGAGCACACTCAAATAAATTTAAAATCGTTCCACAGACGGCAGACCTTTACTATGTAGCCAGTGATATAAAAGGAAATGTTAAATTATTCACACGCGGTAGTTCGCGAGCGACTGAACTACAAATTGAATTTCTATCGGTCGCGAATGACTGATCTACAATAAGTAGTTCGTGGACTAGTGAACTAGATAAATTAATTGCTTATCTCTGTGAACTAAATCACTTTGAACTGTTCCCAACAGTGAACTGTAGGCCTACAGTCCATCTCTTGACTAAATAGAGATAAGAATCAAATAGCCAAAGCTATTATTTATGCTTTTCAGTGAGGTATTCTCCATCTAGATAACATATTCTGAAAATTGAAAAATTACTCCTGGATACGGGAATTGAACCCGGCAGCTTTAGCTAAGTACACCAATTATTTAAAGGCAGAGTCTATGACGGACGTGTGGAAAATCGTCGGCTACAAATGTGTGATTTTATTAAGATCACGAGCTATCAGATAACGCAACACCTTCGACCCGGTAGTTGGCTTAATGCTCCACGTGTACAATTATTATAATTGTAATATATGCAATCCCTTACAATTATTAAAATATGAGTGAAGAATGACCCTGAGCATGGGACGATTCCTGGATAGCTCAGTGGTTATCGTATTGGCGTACTAAGTCAAAGGTCCCGGTTTCGATTCCCATGTCCAGGTGTCATTTTTCAATTTTCAGAATATAAATACTAAGCACTTCAGATGACCGAATGGATTTTATTTTAATCTGTATTCTGGAATTCTTATCGGCATTGCCGATTTCCGATACATACGTTTCGGAAGGTGAACGCAGTATCATTTAAAATAACTTAAGAATTCAAAATTACGATGCGGGCAAGTGGATGCTTACCTTAAGGCATCACTTTAGTAATAGACTAGACTGTCAATGGCAGGGAGGTTAGGGTTAAAAACCCGGTCAGGTGTAGGCTACTGAGAGTGTATTTCCTTAGATTACTTTTCTCCTCTCCTCCCACGCAAATGTGAGTACGCTTCCTCTTTATTCAACCTTCCTCATACCTAAAGTCTGTTCACGGTAGGAATTGATTTCTGAAAGGCCTTTTTCCCTACCAGAAATATATTATATAGTAAGATATTGGTAGGAAAAAAGACCTTTCAGAGAGTAATTCCTACCGTGAATGGAGTTACACATTTTTGAATTTAGTAAATGTGCGTACATCCCGAATGGTTAGTAAAACTCGGTGATAAAAAAGAATCTATATTGACCTCGCGTCAACTTCAGAGTACAACTTCAGATGAACCGCGTGCGGGTCTGCCCTACTCGTTACAGACAGTCCTAACGCTCTCAGCCACGGTTAGGACCTCCTCTTTAAGTGGTTGTCCCGATGTTGCAGGGAGCAGCTGTGCTCTAGACAAGTAGGTGGCATCATAAAGCCCTGGACGACCCCCTGTAGAGGTCAGATGATCGCTGCTGAAGCGCTAACAAGGCCTGTTGGTCCGTTGTGATATATGCTAACAGGGCGAGCTCTCCTTTTCGCACCATGATTCATAGCTGGGAGGCCACGACCCCTCCAAGGACAGAGCACATGGAACATTCGCAACTACAGCCAAATATTATTATTGCTGCGGACTAGCGTGGTTCCTGGGTACTAGTTTTTTTTTTATCGCCGCGTCTTACTACCTGTTCAAGCTATACGCATATGTACTAATTACGCTAACAAGTTAAGGATGAGGAAGGTTGAATTTGGAGGAGGTGTGCCCTATTTTCGTGGAGAGTGGAAAATCATTTCGGAAAAACCACCCCCAGTTCACCCGACCGAGATTTGAACCTCGATCTCCCCGTCCTCAGCAGTCGAGCTCAACACGACAAGCGCGTTAGCCAACTACGCCACCGAGGTGGGTTGGTGATGAGGAAGGTTGAATTTGGAGGTGGTGTGCCCGTATTTTCGTAGAGAGTAGATAGAAAACCATTTCGGAAAATCACTCTCAGTAAGCCAACCGAGATTATAACCCCAATCTCCCTGTCTTAGGCTGTCAAGTCTAATACAAGAGTGTCGTGGCTACTGGTTCGAAATCCGTGGTGTTCCTAGTAATTCGTAGCATTTTGTGAATTCAGGACTACACACTCACTATTCCTAATATGTGACTCATGATTGGTCGTTCGTACGATTTCGTCACCACAGGGGTCAGCAGTCTCGAGTTGATGATGGAATGTGATGATGATGTTGAAGCTGCGAGTGCAATTTTCATTATTATTATGGCGTATAAAGAAACAAACACGTTTTATCACTAAATGAACGTCCCAACTGGTGAGTTTGACGAATTCAATGAACTTGCATGAATCGTTCTGAACTTTATTTTTTTATCACCACGTCTTACTACCCATTCGGGTTATACACTTAAGTACTAATTACGCTAGTGGCTCAAGGGATTAGAAAGGTTATATTTATTGTAAGTGGGCCCGCATTTGCTTGGAGGAAGAGTGGAAAACCAGTTTGGAAGAACCACCCTTAGTACACCATCCAACACCTTATCTCAGTCGGTAGCATGTCTGCCTAATGAGCTAAGGGTCCCGGGTTTGATTCCTGGCATGGCCGAAAATTTATCATTGCTGAAAATATGCGCTTACCCTTTCACATTGATGAATTAACGGTCGGGGATTGGATGTTGTACCTCTCCTAGTCTAAAGTTACCGTGCCAGAAAGATTGATGCTTGCATCGGTTACCTACAGATGCTCGGGGTGGCTCTGCGGACCTGTTATGCCTCCATTAGACTACTTTCGTTATAAGTAGTAGACATGGTTGGGCTGTAAGCCCACGTCGCGAGCTTGCTCGTGGTAGCGGCCCAGAAATGGGTTTGCCGCGGTGGGGCAGTGAGTTTAATCGCCGACGAGTGATGGCGTTGGCAGAGCGATGGGGTCTTGGCCTGTGAGTTCGGATTCCCGAGGTTCAGGGCCTGCGGGCCCGGACCTCGTCGTTTGTGCGATGAGCCGTTTTAGAGCTCCGGTGATAATCCGGGCAGTTAGTAGTGCTAGAACATGGGTGCCTCCACTCGAACGCACGAGTAGTGGGGGACTACTTTCCCACGCGCAATGGGCGTAATCCCATTCCCATACACACGGGAAATAGTGGAGATCGCAAGGTCGCTTCTGAGAGCGGAAGTAAACAGCTCCGGATATCACTATGGATAGGTGGTAGGCACGAGTCCCCGGTGATGGTCATATCCGTGTATACTTGGAGGGGAGGAGGAGTTAGCTCTCGCCTCCCCAGGTATCCGGCCTGATCCTGAGGTTGAGGGGGCTGGAGTTTTTTTAGGTACCGACCTAGAAACTGCCCTGGGCCACGATGTCCAGGGGTGGTGTGCCAGCCTGCCGGTGTCAGAGTTTAAGTACGTACAGTAGCAGTCTAAAGGTAGATTATAACGCATATGAAGCTAGGCCAGGTCTAGTCATCCGGTAATGGACATATATATGACTTGGATAAAAAAAACTTGCCCCGGCTGGAAACAGTAATGGATGTAAAAAATATATCTCATTACACTCTGCCTAGATTCGAAGCTCCATCTCCCCGTCATTGGCAGTCCGAAAAGAATGATCACGTTCGTGGCTATTCGTCTCCTTTGATTCGTGTCATTTTAACGTTCCTCAGAGCGAATCACCATGAACACCGAATTCACAAATATATATATTTGACGAACAAACCCCACTTCAACATTCACGAATGGTGATGAATAAGTGAAGCATGAACTACAAACCACAAATACACGCATGGTTTGTAGTAAACTCTACATATATTGGGAAAAACTTGGTCTTGATGTTAGTCTTGATTGGTTAGGTATGCCGGCAACTGAAAGTTCTGGTTCGAATCACGGTCGGTTGTACTAAGATTTATTGTTTTATAATAGGTTTTAGTTGTGGTAATGCTGGTAAATCTCCTCTAAATGTTACCTTTCTCATCACCACCCCTCTAACGTAATAATACGTATAGCCTGGAATGGTAGCAAGACACTGTGGGAAAAAAATATTGAGTTAAGGGTCCTGGGTTCAATTCCTAGCGTGGATGAAAAATGTATCATTGGTGAAATGTAGACTTTCACTTTCACATTGATGAATTAAAATCTGGAGGGCTGGATGTTGTGTCTATTCTCGATTTGAGCTAGCATATAAGTTGTGTGCTGATATGATCAGTCACTTCGGAAGGTGCACGTTAAATGCCTTCAATTAAATAAACAAAAATAATAACCATATGACGATCACATCAACACAAAAATTTCACACATATGGAACATTTAAAACAACTAAATCTCACACACACATGGCACATTCACAACACCAATAAAATCTCGCATACTTATCACATTCTAAACAACAAAATCCCACGCACTTTTTACAATCACAACAACTAAATCTCACATTCATTTAACATTTGTAACAATAAGATCTCGCGTAAAAGGCACGCTCACATCTTAATACGGATGACTAGTGATTGTAAGGGCCTGAGGTGTGGTGGTTTTCTCGTGGAGTTATGCGTAGGAAGCCCCAAGTTTTCGAAACCACGTTGTAGAGAGATGTTTTTAGGGATATTTTTGTGTTGTGAGTTGTTTGTAGTCGAGCTGTGGTCGAGTCTTTCATTGTGGATCTTATTTGTTACCCAAAGTGATAACAATCGTCAGGTTTTAATATTATTATATGTGAAAACAGTTCATTTGAAGAAACCTAATTTTATTTAATTATTAAAGCAATTGATCCAGATTTATAAAGTTTGAATAATAGATGCGGCAGCTTTAACTTGATATCTTAGCACGTCGCGAACCTTTTTATTGTAAGGTTTAAGATTGAGAGAAAATTGGAGATCAAAATGCCACGGACCATTTCAAAGTAAGGTTGGAAGTTGAATGAGGAAAAGAGCCTTCTTCCCGAAAAAAAAACCCATTATAGTGGCTTCTATTTCGCCATGTTTGCATCATGCTTTATTCATGTTCCAGAAGGGAGAGAGAGAGAGAGAAAGAAACTGTTCTAGTAGTTGTTTCGTTTTACAAGTATTTGCAATAGGGGTGGGGGACTCTGAACAAAAGAGCTTGGTTGTAAACAGGGCCGTCCCAAAGGGCAAGCGAGGTGGGTGACTGTCCGGGACGCCGGGCTCAAGGGAGCGCCACACCTCTAAAGTCGTCTTAAAAAACTACAAATAATAATCTTTAAAAATAATCCATACATTGCTTGGATATGTTTAATATTGAAACAATTTTCTTTGCCGTTTATTACAACTTGTGTCCCCATTAGAACCAGTGGGCATGAATATAAGAAATCCATCCATCTTGTAATGAGTTTCTTTCAAGTATATAGGACGTTAAAAAGGAGGGGGTGCTTAAATCAACGTTCGCTCAGGCTTAAAATTATGCTCAAGGTGGCACCGGTTCTAAACAACATAAAAAATAAATATATGATCACCCAGGTGAGTGAGAAGATTTCTTAACACATTTGGATGTATTTAGTTTTATATTCTGAGATTATTCGTTAACTTGAAATATATTGAGTGTGGGAACTTTTGATTTGAACTATTATGAAATTAAAAATCTATTTCACTATAAGCCTATAAATTAGATAAGTTTTGTTAATAAAAACTACACATGAATCTTGTGTTAAGGTTTTGGTTCGATCCAAAACTAGTGTACAAAGGTTAGTTTTCTCAAAAACGAAGAGTCAGTCTCATGGTCGGACTTAGTGCACCTCAAGTGCGGCGCTATACTAAATTCAATACAACACCTATCTAAACTCGAATGGAATGTACCAGTTTCATATGCGAGAGTGGCCCATTCCATTCGAGTTTAGGTAGGTGTTGTCTTTTATTTAGTGCAGCGCCGAACTAGAGGCGTACTATGTCTAACTATGAATTTGACCCTAACTTATATCTTCTATCGAGCAGGTTCTACAACTACACTCTCGTGCCATGGCCTTGTCAACTGAAGCCTTTGTTGACGCCCATTATTTATATTAATTTATGCGCAAGAATAATAATATTAATACATTTAAAATGGCAAATAAAAGTGTGTAGGAATAAGTATTAGTGTACATGAATTATCTACCTGTTTCTTTTCTTCTATAAAACCCGCCTTGGTGGCGTAGTTAGCTAACGCGCCAGTCGTGTTGAGCTAGACCACCGAGAACGAGGATATCGAGGTTCGAATCTCGGTCGGGTGAACTGGGGGTGGTTTTTACTAAATGGTTTTCCACTCTCCCTCCACGCAAATGTGGGTTCACTTCCTCTAAAGTCAACCTACCCAATTTCTAATCCATTAGTGTAATTAGTAGGCCCTACTTAAGCGTATAAACCGAACGGGTAGTAAGATGAGGTGTAAATAAATAATAAAAAAAATCTTCTATAGAAATGCGTTTTAATGAAAACAAACAAGAGACACGTCAGAATAATGTTAATACAATAGATTATTTAACAATAAAATGTTTAGATATAAAACAAAAAACAAATGATTAAATTTGAGGTAATACAATGTTGTGTACAATATGATCGAAATGGAACTATCCTCAATTATAGCGTAGTACGAGGTTTGAATCTCGATTGGGAGCTTTGGAATTAGTTTTCTACTTGTGATCTAGCGCTACTTTTTTTCACCATTCTCTTTCCACATTAATTCGGGTGCAGTTTCTCAAATTAACGTTCTCATCCCTACCCCAGGGGCATTAAAACGAACATTAAAATCAATAGTTTCTAAATTAATTGAAATAAAATAAAAATCTTCATCGTCAACTGTTAACAGTCTGTGGTTCAGTACACTTTTGCGGTGCGGTGCGGACCTTGTAGCCACCTACCACCGGAAATAAATGTTCGGCAGCTTCCAAAAGGCATTTCTTTAACAGCCGTTGCACGTGTGACACTGTAGTCATTGTTTCCAACATTACGTACAAGAAAACAATATTATATACAACTTATTGAACAACAAACATTCTTCTTGGTGACCTGGTGGTCTAGGGTTAAGGTGTCAGACTTCTATGCTGGCGGCCGGGGTTCAAACCTCGGACCCGGCATAGATTTATCTGATTACCAAACCCTTCCTTCACGTCTAACAAGACGTGTATTAATCACAACTTGTGAATGTGGGGAATGCCAGGCCTCCACCGTGGTTCGGATTCCACGTTAAACTGTAGGTCCTCCATTTCATCTCACAATCACCCTACCATTACACATTAGCGTAAGTGCGTATAACCCGAACGGGTAGTAAGACGCGGTGCTAATAATAATAATAATAATAATAATAATAATAATAAACAAACATTCTTCTCCTCAATTATTAGCTAACTTAAAAAACTTTATTCTTCGTAATTAATAACTAACTTAATTTTATGAAAAAAGGGTAAAACGTATGCAAGTAAAAATAAAAATACAAACTTGTTTTGTAATAGAACTCAGTCTATAAAGAATATAGAAATGATTAGAAAATGCGGTGTTGTGCGGGTCGGCCCCGTGTAGCCATACTTTTACTGTACAAGACCATACCATAAAAATACAAAACATAACGAATAGTAAATAGAGCGTAGTATTATTTAATAATACTATTATTTCAGTAGTCTGGTCAGCCGGTGACGGGAAGAATTTGGTTCAATCTCAGTCGGGTGTAATGAGGGCGGTTTTTCCTAAATGGTTTCCCACTCTACAAGCAAATTCGGGTACAAATCCTCTAATCTCAATCTTACAAAACTTTAACCCATCAGCGTGATACATAAGCGTACAACCCAAACGGATAGATAAAGATATGGTGCAAATAAATAATTTTAAAAATAGGTCTATTGAGGGTAGTTCTTCTTAAATGCTTTATCTATTTCCCTCCACAAAAATGTGGGTACATTTCCACTGAAATTGTATCTTTCTCATCTATATCACATTAGCGTCATTAGTGTATTCGTAATACCCGAACTGATACTAATATGTGATGATGTTTTTTAATTTGCTTTAGATGGCCCACCTATCGTCTTCGTCCTGTAGGATGGGGGAGGGAGGGAGTTACACCGTGTCCATAGAGAGAGAGGAACCTTCACCCCAGGTCTTTCAACGACCTCCAATAAAAATCTGAGTATTGAAATACTGCAACAGTTTAACTACCTGCCTTCCAAACCTTTCTGCTGCACTAGTACTTGGACTCAACATCTGGCTAGCTTAGTGCAAAAAGGGATCAACTTTTAAAAAATGTTCAATGCCAACAAACAAACAGATAAACATTCAAAAAATTGATTATTATGTGTTCTTATTGTTTAAACTACCCTGAAAAAGGGAAAACTCTACAAAATGAGAGTGAGCATACATATCTTAAGAGTTTTATTAGATGTATAGGTCTACTATCTAAAAAAAAATTAGATAGTAGTAGCACTTTATAGTATGCACCCTTTCACACCAAATAAAATTGTTTTGCTGATTTAGTACTAAGAAACAAAACTAAATCAATCTAATTCACAAGCAACAATATAAAATTACTGAAAACATACCCAAATTTAAGACACAAATACAATCACGCGAGCATGGTTGCAATGAACAACAAAAGTAATAGTTTAAATTTACTATCAAATAAACAAAATAAAGTGATTCTAAGTTACACGCAAAACCCTACACAACTGATACTTAAATTTGAGACAAGAATGCAAAAACGCTAGCAGTGGATCTCTTTCGTGGAATCATTGTTGTAGTGGACAACAAAATAAATAGTCTCGTGTCACTACTAAAGAAACAAAAAAATGAACCTAGTTTTTAGGTAGAACAATAAAATAACTAGAAAATAAGTTACCTAAAACTAAGACGCAAATGCAATCACACTAAAAGTGTATCTCTAGTGTGTAGGCATTGTTGTAATGAATAATAAAAAAAACAAATGCATTATCCACTATTAGATTTTGGGGACTACATTTAATTATGAATTGTACAGTGTACCCTATGTATTGTTTGCTATTAACTAAACGTTACGAATGACTATAAGCTTAGCCTTATCTATGTAAATCAAGTATCATACAACAGGTGACACGTTAGTTATGTGTATTTTTTAATTAATTTTGAAAGTTACCCTCTTTACCTTCTAATGTGAATGCATAAATTGACTGAAAACATAAGAACAACACTCATTGCCAAAGAGATTTATAGTAGGTTTGTTGATATTTCCAAACCCCTCGTTGCCAAGAAAACTTACAAAGAAAAATTATACACTAAAAGGCAATGAATTTGAATTGTTACAAATTTAACAGCATTAACAGCCGGTTTTTATTTTGACTCTGATTTGCTCGTTGGTGAGATAGCTTGATGATAAATATATATATATATATATATATATTTTACATGAGCCTTATGTGTGTATGTATGTGGGTATGTATATATATATATATATATATATATATATATATATATATATATATATATANTATATATATATATATACATACACATAAGGCTCATGTAAAATTTAACAATATCCCGAACGCGGCCAAAACATTATTTTTAAAAAATATATAAAAAATCCTAAGCCTAAACTGTAATTTTCTTTTATCAAATAGACATTTCTCAATATTGAATTGATGCATTTTCAACTTTTGAAATGAAAGCTTCTGAATTCTCGTATTTTTCCTGTTTATTAATGTTATCAAGGCTAACTATGGTCTACTAATGTTTTATAAATGGCTTAGAATTATTTCACATTTGAATATAAACCACTAACCCCTGAACAGTATTGACTACTAAACTAATAATAATAAAAAAACAATATTTAGAAAATGTTCTACGACCTACTAATATTTGTTTATTAAAATATCTCTAGTAAAGAAATAAGCAATATTCAAAGTAGTATAGGGCCTAATGGAGCTTTTACACCTTAACCCAAAATATCGGTGTATACAAACTATTTTTATGGTTCCTATATGGAAAAAGGGTGGTAAAACCGAATATGATGGGTATATGGTCCAAATGTGCATGTTTAAATATGATATCATCAGTATGGTGGTCCTATAGTGCATATATGTTGTTAGGATGTTGGTAGGTTTACAGTAAATACGAGTATGTCCATGTTTGGTCTCAAATGAAAGCTCTAGATATCTGGATCTCATCTAAATGAGTGCAGCACGCATTAAGGCACTATCGCAATGGATATTTACTGCTTTAACATTTACAATCTTCATAATATTACACCGTTAATATAAACAAAATGATGCTTTATACGAATCTTGTTCTTTTTTGTTTGTGTGATTTTATGTTTATTGATATAAATGTGTATTTTGTTAATACAAATGATTATATCCGATTAAATCCATCTTGTTTTCAGATGTGAAGAGAGCATACCAATTTCCTTCTGGTGCTTAACTGGCGACTATTTATAATTCAGTAAGTGATTGGTAGCTGGACAGTACAATGGAAGGAAAAGAAAATGGTCTGTTTAAGTGTGATATTACAAACGCGCATTTGATTAATTATGCTGAAGCCCGTATTCGAACAATAATGCAATCAAGTAAGAAACGAGGTGACGACCTGCATATAGAATTGGAAAAGCAAATTCTTCAAAACAAGAATCTGACCGTTAAATGTCACAAAAAGTGTGTGTCTGTCTACACATGTAAAAGTAACATCAAGAGTGTTAAAAAGAAGTCACATCACAGTCACACAACTAGTTCCTGTGAACCACCTCCTGCTAAACGGCTTTGAAGAAGCAGTGTAGGAATATTTAACTTTATAAATTACTGTTTATTATGTAGAAAGGATTGCATTGTTTCCAAGGAAGTCAAGAATCCACAAAGATGGTGGCCAGCTTTCTTATGTCGTACATAAGATCCTACTGACCCATCATGAACAAAAACATTCAAAGATTCAATCACGGAAAAGTGTCATGAGTGCAATGATGAATGGTCACAAGAAGTTATTTTTCGTTTGTAAGGAGCTGTTTCAGATCTTTGTGCAGTTGATGGAAGATATCATAAGGATTGTGTGTCAACGTTAATGAGTTCATGTTATATTAATTATGCCCAACAAAATGTCAGCTCAATAGATACTCAGATGGATATAGCTTATAATAAAGTTATTTATACATTCGCAGAAAACAGAGAAAAAATTTGGTCATCTATTGAACTCGAGAATACTTACAATAGTTTTGGTGGGGTTCTATTAAGTCGTTCTCAATTTATGCTGAAGATACTATTTGCATTTCATGATGAAATTCTATATATTTTGTGCAACGGATATGCCAATCTACTCATGTTTCGTAAAATCGCTGTTCATTTTCTAAATCGTCAAGGGGCTAAATCACTTATGGCAACACCGTTGTCACCAGGAACACAAGTGGCGCCAAATAATCTTTTAATGATGATTAGTTATAATTGTACTGCAGACAGGATGTGTCTTACACGGTTTAGATGTGCAACTGCTAATCTTTCATGACAGGGTTTTATTAATACTCTGAAAATGAAGAATGTTTAATCCATGTACGAAGAGAACTTCAACGATTGACAGTGTAGATGATAAGGATGATACCTTTGAAGTCATCAAGACATATTCTAATTCTGATTGTAAATATTTGTCTGAGCATCATTTTTCCTTACATTAACAGCGTAGTATTATGAAGATTATAAATGTCAAAGCAGTAAATATCCATTGCGATGATGCCATAAGGCATACTACACTCATTTAGATGAAATCCATATATCTAGAGCTTTCATTTGATACCAAACATGGACATATTTAGTGTAAACTGATCAACATCCTAAAACAGATATGCATTATAGGACCACCATATTGATGACGTAATATTTAAAAATGCTCAAGGGTTTGGACCATATATCCATAATATTAGGTTTAACCACCCTTTTTTCATATAGGAACCATCAAAATATATTGTATATACTGAAATTTCGGGTTAAAGTGGTTTGGCCCTAGACTAAAGTAAATATTGTTTGTTTCTTTATAAAATGTAATGAAGACTTTCACCAATATCATGAATAACACTCTCCCTGGGTGAATATTTTATGTATCTTACTAATTAACAATAATAGGCTATATTATGTTTCAAAATTAGTGATTACTAACTACTTGCATCGGTCGTCACATGATCTAACGCGTCACGATCGTGTTAGAATGGATTTCCAGTGACAAGGACATCAGTATTCGAATCCCGGTTGCATGTAATGTGGGTTGTTTACCACTTTCACGCCATATAAATTTAGGTTAATTCCCTCTAAAATTCTACTGATCTCATCCATATTCCACTAGCGTTATTAATGTATGCGAATAACCCTTACGGTTACCAAGACGCGGTTAAATAGAAAACTACTAACTATTGATTTGTTTAAAATATGCGTTCACCCCACTGTATTCAGGCCATACGACGGATAAAAACCAGTCCAACTGAACAGATTGTCACCCTCCCTCGACGATAGACGTCGCAAGCCTAAAGAATCTGGAGGGCTCTCCAAGTAGATCTTTCCCCCCTTTACGAAGTGATTTGTTACCGCCACTTAATGACTGTAATCCCGCGAGCTAGCCCCCATATAGGACCGCAACTATAGGTCGGTTACAACGACCACTTGCCCCCATCTCCCTTATATCTCCCTTCCCTACCCCTTATGACCCTCCCCTTACGAGGTAGTTTTTTAATTTGAGAACATTGAGCACCCTCTCTTCTCATTCTCTTCTCACCCCCTATATTACTAGGGGGTTAGTTGTCCCCTTATTTTAGGGGTCGTACTAGGAGCTGGGAAATAGTTTTAGCTACCTACCCCTTCTTATTGCCCTCGAAACGCCACCCCTTCGACAGTACACTCTGTTGCAAAGTTTATGATGGGTTTTTTTACTTTAAAATTAAATGCCAGTGTCTATCCCTGACATGATTCTAGCTTATATAAATGAACATAATGAGAAGAAATCAATTTAAAATACCAAATTATGACGCGGAAAGAAAAAATATAATTCCCGTTATTTAATTGTATGTTATCATATATAGAAAGTTTTGTAATCGTGAAATTTTCCGGCTTCGAGATTATGATGGATTTTGATGTTTTATGTATGGAGTGTAGATGGTGAAAACTTACAGTTATACCTTGGAGGCTCCATTATGGTCCTCTCATATAAGTTGTACCAGAGTGTAAGCCTAAGCCTGTTACCATACACTGCAAATGAAGTACACGTATGAATTCAAACAGTGGGTTTTACAATCTTTCTATATGTTTGTCCCAAGAATGTATGCATGTCCCTGTATCTGTCTACTGGTCCCTCTGCCTTTTCCTATGTCTGTTTCTTTCTTCATGTCTGTCTATACCCGGACATACAATCTAAATAATTTAATAGTTTTCGTTCATACTTTATATTAAGGTGTTATTATATGGTCATACCTCGAGAAATAATTGTAATTTTAATTATATTTCCTGATTTTGGTTGGAAGAACAGTTTTGAGAATTCAAACGTATTTTTTGCCGCCATTATTGATAACATTTTACTATGTTATTTGTTTTATTTGATAGGTATTGATAATATCTATCAAAAGGGAGAGCAGCAGATAACATGACTCGATGTATGAATGTATTAAAATTGTTTTAATATTTTATTAACTGCCAGATAGCGCCCAACTTACCAAAATCAGGGTGGGCCTATAGCTTTAAACTTAAGGCTAGTTATACTAATGATTTATTTTTGAAAACTTCAATTAAAATAAATAAATAAAGATTTTATTTAAAATTGATATCTGAAGGTTAAGGGCGTAGTAAGTGGGGTTTGGGGGATCCAGACCCACCTTAGAATTTAACTGACCCCCCAAGAGGGGAGTCTATTGAAACTTTTAGTGGTTCACGGTATAGTAAAATTTTCCAATGGACTTTACTTAGACATTTTTTGTCTCTACGCCCTTTCTTTTCCGGAGAAAACATTGTTTAATCTACATGAATTTTTAATTGAAACAATTTTTTGAAAATTTCTCTTCAAGTCATATCAGAAAGAGTATAAGCCTACTATTTTGTCATCCAATTTATTTATTTCAAGTCCTCCAGCCCTTTATTGCAATGTCCCAGTAAGTTGCCGGAGGGAAGCGATATGACCTAGTCCTAACAATAGCTCATGTAAATCATAGAGGAGCTCTGCCCGGGTGAAAGTTCTTGCCTGTTCTGTCTTCACGTAGACTAGCTCGCGACAAAATGAATTGCCACGAGGGCCAGGTTTTTTTATTTTTTTATATCAAGTAGCCCCCCCTGTGTAATTTATAGCCCGCAGTGGATGAAGCCAGTGAAGGGGGGAAGGGAGGGGAAGTGACCTAGCAGTGACCCGAGGGTTCGCCCACGTATATGCTGGCTCTACACCGCTAATAGACACGGGCTCATCTCGAAGGCAACACAATTCCGGGCTTAGAAGGAGAGCGGGTGGCATGCCAGACCAACTAGAGTGTTTAATTTTTTAAGGATGTAATGGACAATTTCTTAATCAATTTATTATATCAGCACAAAAGCTACAAATTACCCGTTCAGGTTATACGTATATGTACCAATTACGCTAATGGTTTTGGGGATTATTAAGGCTATATTTAGAGGAAGTGAACCAGCATTTGTATGGAAGGAGAGGGAGAAACAACCTAAGGAAAAACCCTCTCAGTCCACCCGACCAGTATAGAACCCCTATATCCCTGTATTTGGCAGTTTAGTCTAACACGAGACTAGCGCGTTAAGCCACGTGAAAAACGAAGCCGGTTAGTGTGTAAGATATCTGCTGATATAAAAATCATTTGGTTCAGAGAGCGCACGTTGAGTAACCCTAATTAAAATAAATGGCATGATACAATCTGACAAACTTTCTCTTATAGGGCCAGTTTCATAGTCAAGTTTAGTACGCCTCAAGTGCGGCGCTACACTAAATACAAGACGACACCTACCTAGACTCCAATGGAATGGGCCGTTCTCGCATAGGAAACTGGCACATTCCATTGTGGTTTAGGTAGGTGTCGTCATGAAATTAGTGTAGCGCCGCACTTGAGGCGTACTAAATTTGACTATGAAACTGGGCCATAGTCTTTATTTATTTTGAGTAGGTGACCTGGCGGTCTAGGGGTAAGGTGTCAGACTTCTATGCTGGCGGCCGGGGTTCAATCCTTGGTCCCGGCAAAGATTTATCTGATTACCAAACCCTTCCTTCACCTAAGACAAGACATCTTGTGAATGTGAGGAATGCCAGGTCTCCACCGTGGTTCGGATTCCACGTTAAACTGTAGGTCCTCCATTTCATCTCCCAATCACTCTACCATTACACATTAGCGTAAGTGCGTATAGCCCGAACGGGTAGTAAGACGCGGTGCTAATAATAATAATAATAATATTAATATTTATTTTGAGAAAAAAAAATCAAAATAATTTTTTAGTTAACTACTCTTAAATAAAGTTTCCTCAAAGAACCTAACATGATTTTATAATCATGAGAAACACTCTTTAAATATAAATTCAAAACAACATTTTCAAGTTAAAAAAATAAAATCATATTTAGAAAACTTAGCTATCAGTACTACCCTCAAATTGTAAAAATAGAAATATATGTTTTTATTTATTATGTAAATCAATTCTCAGATAAGTTACTTAACTTAGAAATATAGGAAAATGTCATTTTTGAAAATTTTCATATCTGTCATTAATTTTAATGTCTTTAAATTAATTTGTTTTATAAAATCAAATATATATTTTTATTTATCATACAAGAAATCCCCAAACATCAATTTTGAATTAAATATAAAGAGCTATTTTAGAAAAATATAAAATTAAAAAAAAAATTAATTCTTATAAACTATTTTTAAATTATTTTTTCTGGGAATAGTAAGTATATAAAATTATTTATCATTTAAAAAAGTTCCCAAACATTCATTTTGAACCAAATTGTTGTAGCTATTTTAAAAATATTTAAAATTTTCGTTATCATCAGTAAACTACCATTGAACGAACTTATTCCCGAAAAACAAGTAACAAGTTATTAAATAAAACATTTCCCAAATACATGTTTTAAATACAACCATTGAATTCATTTTCCAAAAAACATCAAATATTCACAAAACTACTTTATAGTAAACTACGTTTGAATTACTCTCCCTCCACCAAAAAAACAAGCCATTTATTATGTAAAGCACTCCCCAGATATGTATATTAAATAAAACCATCATTGTAACTTATGAAACATTTAGAATTTTCAAAATCACTCAACAGTATACTACCCTTAATTTGAGGGCTAGGACCAAAATAAAAATCTCTTAGGTATGAGCATATAACATCTAGATATCAAGTTTGGAAGAACATTTTTTTACGACTATAGCCTCAGACTGATAGATGGGGAAGGACAAAATTGCAATCTCTACCTTTTTGGGGGATAGAAGGCATATAACCCATCAAAATTCGTCATAATCTCGATGTAAAAAACTTTTTGAATTAAAATATTTTTTCTTTAAATGACAAAGTAAAATCGAGCATATAAAGTCAAAACTTCCAGCTTTATACAATATCTTACGGATCGAGGGACAAGCGGACTAAGGTGTAAGTATCGTCTTCTCTGGTTTGCTGCTGATGGAAGAATCTGAAATTTAATCCCAGCTGTAAGTGTGGAAATGGTTTTTACAAAATGTTTGCCTTCACTAAAATGTGAGCACACTCTTAAAACCACCCCCCTCTGTGGCGTAGTTAGCTAACAGGCTAGTCGAGTTGAGCTAATACACTAAGGAAGGGGAAATCGAGGTTCGAATCTCAGTCGGGTGAATTGGAAGTGGGTTTCCCTTTATGGCTTTCCACTCTCCCTCCACGCAAATGTGAGTTCACTTCCCTTAAATTCAACTTTTCCAATTCCTAATCCATTAGTGTAATTAGTACTTAGACTTTTAACCCGAACCGGTAGTAAGATGCGGTGCTAATAAATAAATAAATAACTTCTAAAATTCTACTTTCTCAGGGCTAGTTTTATAGTCAGGACCAGTTTCATAGTCAGACTTAGTACGCCTCAAGTGCGGCGCTACACTAAGTTCATGACGACACCTACCTAAACTCGAATGGAATGGGCCAGTTTCATATACGAAACTGGCCCATTCCATTTTGGTCTAGGTAGGTGATGTTTTGTATTTAGTATAGCGCCGCACTTGAGGCGTACTAAGTCTGACTATGAAACTGGCCCTCAGACTTAATACGCCTTAAGTGCGGCACCACACTAAATACAAGATGATACTTACCTAAACTCGAATGGAATGGGCCAGTTTCATAGCACGCCTCAAATGTGACGCCACACTATATACAAGACGACACCTACCTAAGCTCGAATGGAATGGGCCAGTTTCATAGTACGCCTCAAATGTGAAGACACACTATATACAAGACGACACCTACCTAAGCTCGAATGGAATGGGCTAGTTTCATAGTACGCCTCAAATGTGACGCCACTCGAATGGAATGGGCCAGTTTCGCATAGACGTGTATACAGGACGGGTAGTAATATGTAGAGTGGGGGGTAATATAGACAAATGTCTGTTGTGTCTGAATAATACTTTGGATACTGAAAGTAATCAAGCTCAGGGGCTAGAGGTTTCCAATCGTTTTAAGTCCTCGGGCCTACTAGCTTGACGGAGTTAAGGTCTTATTTCATGAACGCGGTCACCTTTCTTTCCTTACAAAGCTACCATACCACACTTTTTCAATTAATAATCTCAAATAAGGTTTGTTTTGTTTCAGAGGCCTCTCGTCGAAGGAGGAAGGGGGCGTGCTCTGAAATATTAATTACACACCCACCAGACAAATCTCGCTGCAATTTAAGGTGCGGCAGAAGGGAGCACGAGTATTTTTACAGTTTTTATAGTTTTACATGTTTTGGCAAAAATAAATCAAATATCTCTCCAGTAGCAACATAGAGTTTAGTTTTCTGCACATGCTAATATCAACAGATCTTGAATATCTGTCAAGGATGTTCCGGAATTTTGTCAAAACTTTTTAACTAAAGAGAAAAAGTTTTTGACAAAATTACAGAACACCTTTGAAAGATATTCAAGATCTGTTGATATTAGCATGTGCAGAAAACCAAACTCTTATGTTGCCACTCAAGAAATATCTGATTTATTATGAACAAAAAATGTCAATTCTATAAAAACTGTAAAAATATTTATGAGCAAGTCCTTGTGCTACGTAGCTTGACCCGCCTCGGTGGCGTAGTTGCCTAACGCGCTTGTCGTGTTGAGCTCGACTGCTGAGGACGGGGATATCGAGGTTCGAATCTCGGTCGGGTGAACTGAGGGTGGTTTTTCCTAAATGGCTTTCCACTCTCCCTCCACGCAAATGCGGGTTCACTTCCTATAATTCAACCTTCCCAATTCCTAATCCATTAGAGTAATTAGTACTTAAAGCGTATAACCCGAACGGGTAGTAAGACGCGGTGCTAAATAATATATTACGTAGCCTGGCGGACTCCAGGGTGAATACAACCCATACTTAGGTGACCCTTTAATCGGTCCCGTGGCCTAGTGGTCAGTGTACCTCGCTACAAACTTAGGAGTTCCAGGTCTTATTCCCAACTAGTACCATAGATAATTTTACCAAAAGTGGAATTATCTCACCAGGGTCTGGTTAATTAGGCTTAAGTTAGTTTCAAAAGTTTCCAGTGTTTCCCCCACCCTCATATTCACTATCACCATCACCCCATCTCACCGAGACATGGAGAGAGCGTCCATGGAAAGGATGTACGATTAGTACATCTGGGAGTCCCTGCGCAATGGTACATTAGTACTGGCTAATCTTTCTCTAAAACTGGGCTACGAGTGATGTTGCCTAGACACGCATAAATATAGCCTACATAGGAGACT
>CABEEJ010000083.1:277171-297709 GCA_901482245.1 Timema douglasi | reverse complement strand
CCCCCCCCCCCCCCCAATCCTCAATAGTGAATTCATTGGGCTAGTTTCCTACTTTCTGGTACCGTTGCCTATCACTTTAATAATTTTATATCTTTATATATTTTTATACATTATTTATTGACATTGTACAGTAGCACGAACATAAAACACATAAATATATAGTGTGTTATGTATAATTTAAATGGCGACTACCTTCTCAAGCTCCAGCTAGTGAGTTTACAATGTCGGTCATCAGAAATATCGAGGATAAGATGATGCCTTTAACTTATACTTAATATATCTTGAAACGTGACAGTCTTACCTTGACGATAAAAATTTGGACAGCTAGAAAATCCACAAGATCACAAGGAAGTAGAGAGGAGGAGGGGAGTTCATGTATGTTACAATTTCAATCAGGAAGAACCGTTAAAAGTAAAAAAGAAAAAAATTATGGTCAATATTGGTAACGCCTTACTATATTATTAGTGTTGTTTATAGGTATTGATAATATATATCATTAGTGACACCTGCAGATAATCTTACTTTGCGTATGAATAAGTGAAAGTAGATCTAGTACATATTCTAGCTGTCTTATCAAAATTGGAATGTACATATACAAAATATTCTAGTGGACACCCCTGGAAAAACTCTCTTTGCTAGATATATTTTCACGGATCTGTCACCTTTAATAGTAGTAATAAATAATACTGCGTCTTACTACCCATTTGGGTAATATAAGCCTATGCACTAATAGCACTAATAGATGGATGGGGATTATGAAGGTTTAATTGAGAGGAAGTGCATCCGCATTTGCGTGAAAGGATAGTGGAATACTATTTAGGAAAAACTACTCTCATTGCACCCATACTGGGATCGAACCCAGATCTTCCCGTTTTCAGCAGTTTAGTCCAACACGAGATTAGCACGTTAGACCACGTGGCCACCGAAGCGGGTGTTACCTTTAATATATACATAAATACCTTATAGAATAGCACTAATAATAAAATGCATCCATTGTTGACCTAAAAAATCTTATATTTTTTAAAAGTTTCTTCCTACCAAAATTTAGCATGAAAATCAAGCATGATTTTATAAAGTTATTATTCCTGTAATTAGAGCCGCTCAATCTCTAAATATGACCAACAAGGTAATCTTCAGACAAAGTTACTAACACCATTTAATCACGGTGGGAAGACCAATGTAAAGTCAGTGTGGACCACCGCGTGGGCCTGGTTGGAGAGATTGTGCCTCGTGATCGTCACTTGTTCACTCTTGTTCGTGGCGCTATCTCCACGGAGACACCGTACTAGAGCTAATCCTGTAATCCCGCTATCAGCGAGTCACCGAGGCTGGCACAACCAGTCGACAGTCCAAAGCCACCCTTTCGACAAGACTTTTTCCCCCTTCTGCTCCCTAACCCCCTCATATCAATTGACCCGCCTTTGAATCTGTCAGTTTTTCAATTACTGCCCCCCTACATCCACACCCCAAACCCTTTTTTTCTTCTTCAAATATTACGTTCATCAACAACGTGGTTATTAATATCATAATATCATATTTTTCCATACCACGTGTTAGTACCCATTTTTAATAAAATGGTGTTAGAATAAGAAAAGTAGATTTTAAAGGAAATTTGCCCACATTTGCGTTTAGGTAAAAACACCCTCAATACTGTAATGATAGCTTGCCCTGTGAGTGGGTAGTAATGAAATATAATGCCACCACACTACGTAACATTATTGTAATACTGTATTTTAATACAGATTATCTTTTTGTTTGGTTATCTATCATTATTGATTTTAATAATAAGCCATACCTTATATTTATTTTTTACACCCATTAAAGTTTTCAGCCTGTGGCCTGGATCAGTTTCTTTTATTAAAGCCTTATATTTCTCCCCTACTGACTGGCTAGGTCTGTCTTAGCTTCATATGCCTTATAATGTAGCTTAAGACCAAGACAGGCACAACATCCAATTCCCGGCCATTAATTTATTAATGTGAAAATGTAATAATAATAATATTTAGCACCGCGTCTTACTACCCGTTCGGGTTATACACTTTAAGTACTAATTACTCTAATGGATAAGGAATTGGGAAGGTTGAATTAGAGGAAGTGAACCCGCATTTGCGTGGAGGGAGAGTGGAAAACCATTTAGGAAAAACCACCCTCAGTTCACCCGACCGAGATTCGAACCTCGATCTCCCCGTCCTCAGCAGTCGAGCTCAACACGACAAGCGCGTTAGCCAAATACGCCACCGAGGCGGGTGTGAAAATGTAAAACCACATTTCACCATTGATAAGTTTTTCGGCCATGTCGGGAATCGAACACGGGATCCTTAGATCTGTATGCGAATATGCTACAGACTGAGCTAAGATGTCAGATCAGATCTAATTATTTATATAAATTAATCAAAAAGGGATGTATACAATATAATCACTAGGCCTACATTACCCCGATGTCCCAGTCACCAGAAATTCAGTCTAACACGAGAATGAAGCATTTTACCATTCGATCCCCACCTACGGCCTATACGGATAATTATTTATTATTATTATTAGCACCGCGTCTTACTACCCGTTCGGCTTATATGCACTTACGCTAATGTGTAATGGTAGGGTGATTGTGAGATGAAATGGAGGACCTACAGTTTAACGTGGAATCCGAACTACGGTGGAGGCCTGGCATTCCCCACATTCACAAGATATCTTGTCAGAGGTGAAGGAAGGGTTTGTTAATCAGATAAATCTTTGCCGGGACCGAGGATTGAACCCCGGCCGCCAGCATAGAAGTCTGACAACTTACCCCTAGACCACCATGTCACCAATTATTTATTCCCCATTTACTATGTGATTCATTTAGAAGCCAGTAGTCACGCAATTTTATGTCCACAAGAGTTTAGTACTTGGTTTAGAATGTGTTGTTAGCAGTTCAAAAATTTATATACTTTCTTTGAAAAAGATAAAACTAAGTTTAAAGTGTTTCACGCTCAGATTTTGACGATATTGTACAAAAATTCCCCTTTGTCTCTGCAAAGCGCAACAAACTTTACAGTAATGATTTTACGCCTCCTATACGGCATAATTTACAACCAAATATTACATATATATATGTATGTATATATATAGCGGTGTTTAGTTTTTTAAATAGATCAATTTACTTTTTTTTTGTCACCGTGTCTTACTGTCGTTTTGAGTAAAATGCATGAGTATTAATTAAGCTAATGTGTTAGGGATTAGGAGGACAGTATTTTGACAAAGTTTACCCGCATTTGCCTGGAGGGAGATTAGGAAATAATTCAGGATAAATCACCCTCAGAACACCCGACCGGGATTTGAACCCCCATCTCGAAGCGGTCTAATCTATTGCGAGATTAGCATCTTGGAATGTTTGATTACCGAAGCGTGTTATTGTAACTACCAATTAGCCAGAGGCAAAACAATAGAAACGATCAAAGTCCCTACCGATCTTAAATACTGGGTTGGAAAGCATAATCGCACAGGCCTAGTAGATAGATGGTTTAGTGTGAGGGGGCTACATTCCATTGAAAGGTTGTTGAGTCGGGGAAGGCAAGTAAGTCAGTAAATAGAAACGCTTTCTATTCTCTAGAATCACTTACTTGCTAACACTTATTACTCGCTTTGCTAGTGGAAGATATACAAATGTTGTTTGGTTAATACTCGCTCCAGTAGTTAGCCTTCGCACTCGACCCATGTAAACTAGTCTCTAGGAGGCTCTTGTAAAAAAAACAATCCCCTCCAATGGCTTTGAGAGTGGGTCCGAAAATAAAACGGTGATAAATAACATATGGAAGGTGTATTTTCAAAATGTTACAATTTTCTACACGTCCATAATAGAAAGCATTCCAGTCGATATACTAATTTTTGTCTATGCTTTCTATTAAGCCTGTGCGAATCCATAGTTTTCAATTTCGAATCAAATACGAATCTTGGATAACTAATTAAAATCAAATCCGAATCAAATCTCATCCTTAAAAAATGTCAAATCTAAATTGGGCTTCATACCTAAAAAACAATCTCAAGTCGAATCTGAATCGAATCTCATACTAAATTTATTTAATAGAATTGAATCCTAGTTGAAACCCATGCTTGAAAAAATATTGAATCAAATATTTTCTTTTAAAAATAGTTTCAGATAATGTATTTTAGGCTTATTATGATAATGTTTCAAATTAAATCTGTGTTGAATATTTTACCATGTTGAGTTTCCAAATCCAATCCAATAATAAACTATTTCAAAAAATGTTGGTTAACATTTTAGGTTTATTTTAAAAAAAAGCACTAATCTCAAAAGGTAAAAAATCAAATAAATATCACACCACCTTTTTAATCATAGTGCAAAGGTTGATTAATATACAGGATGACCCACGGAAAAGTAGCCCGCCTCCTAAATCCAGCAGGCGCCTCACACTGAATTGGAAGAAGTTAATCTCCTACCACCCATTTTGTGACATGAAGAATGAGCAAGTGAACTGCTTGTCTAAAGCTTTATTGACTCATTCTTCATGTCACAATATGGGTGGAAGTGGATTGACCTCCTACAATTCAGAGTGAGGCGCCTGCTGGATTTAGGAGGCGGGCTACTTTTCCGTGGGCCACGCTGTATATTAAAGGTGGGCCTAGCTACTTTTTAAAGAAACAAGATATTCACTGTCACAAATAGCTATACTCCACATCATTCCTTTGTGAACTGGAACTCAAGTTAATTTCTCTCCACTCTACCACGCAGCTAACTTGTTTCCGGTATGATTAATCTTAATTTGTTAATTAGCTATGATAGATAGATGATAGATTCGATTAAAGTTTTGAGCTGAACTGATCAAATACGAATCTAGGATCTATTTAGATTCGAAATTTCGAATCGAGTTCGAATATTCTTACTTAAGAATCTTATTAAGATTCGGATTCGGATTAGAAATTTCTAAGGTTCATCTGGTTTACTTTATATAGATTAATATAGTCGTTACATTATCATTAGTACTTATTGATACACTTTTTAAAAGTATTTTTAAGAAGTTACACCAACAAGTAATACTTCAATTCCATAACGCAGATTTAGTTGCCTCTTTAGTTTGTCTGATAATTGTATTCTCTCTTATAAGCAATGCAACTAGATAGCCTCTGTCTCCAATTTGCTAAATTGTAAATTAACTTAGGGTGTATTAATAAAAATAGCTGTGTTAATAAGGCATGGTGGGTCGAATACTTTACACCAACAAAGATATACCTATATGTATTCAAATTGAGTCAATTTACGCCAAGTTCAATCTTAATTTAAACCAACGTTAAAGAGATTAAATAAATGTTTTTCCATGGACGTTGGAATCTAACCCAAAGGTCCCTAGTTTAATTCTAGTGCCTTGGTATCGTTTTTCTCAAAACACATTTGAAAAATAACTGTGAACGGCACAGAATCCTTAATGCCAATATATTTATTGCTATAGCAATTTTATTTAATATATGGGTATATGTTTTAATATGACTTGTATGTTGGTCATCGTATAGCAAAGTAGATTATAACCTCAAAATTCACAAGTCAATTGACTTTAAATTCAGATTTTACGTGAAAATGATTTTTTTTAACACCACTTCTTATTACTCGTTCGGGTTATAGAAAATGAAACATTAAAACACTCAACTTTTGAATTTGTAACGATACTTTTCTTTCTAACATCAAAGTGTTGGTCTTACGCAAGCTAAAAAGAAGTATATTAAAACATCACCGAATACTAATTAAATTCATTTAAAAACGAAATAACTCTTTTATTTCACCCTAAACCTCCGTAAGTCTAATGGTGTTCACAAAAAAAACAAACACCTTTTTACTTCTCGAACATTTTAACTAAGCGCTTTTCAAAAACTTTTCCATCCAAAAGGAAGATAATTTTCTGAAAAGACGCCATTTGGATATAATTTCTAGAATTTGCCGAAAATTAATTAGTTGCCAATACTATAGAAGGATAGAACCGAGCACGGATGTATGAAATCAAGAGACGGTGACGGTAGGATTGGATTTAAGGGGTGCAGGGGTTGGATTTAGGGGGAGGGGGGGATTGGATTGGGTGAATTTGGTCGTCTTTTCACTCGAGCTGTCACCCTCTCCACAATTCCTCCCTTCATCCTCCTATTCAACCTCGAAAAGCACTGAACTTTATTTTCTCTCCCAAGGCACTAATTAATTACTGTGATTAATCAGAAAAGTTCGTAATTAGAAAGTTTCTTTAAGGCGAAAATTAAAATGGTATATAGTCGTGCGTTCACAGAGTTTTGGCTGCTGGTGCCGCTTTGCGCTACCGCCCCCCCTATTCCCACTTTCACCCCTCAAACCCTCGGTCTCCTCCTGCCTAACTCACGATAAACTCATTAATTAAGGTAGAGTACAGGGAACAGTGCTTTGGGATCTCTTCTTGCTTTGGAGAAGAAGTTCTTGGCATGGCACTTGAATAGTGCGGACACGCCCCCCCAACACCCTTTTCCTTCTCCAAAGTGCGCATTCGCCAAGAGGACGGTGTAAGGGGACTCACACACACACACACACAAGTTATATGAAGTCGTAAGCCAACTTGAAGAAGTTGTAAGCTAAGAGTCAGGACGGGACCAGGATACGCTTTCTGCCACCAACAGTTCATGTCTCACCCCTTCCCCCTCTCTGCCGACGAGATGGCAAACTAAAGAGTTGGAAGGAATCTCCCTTCGAGCGGAAAGACACAAGATGGAGATCAACTAAGCCCGAAGCTTTCCCCCAGGCAACTAGTGATATCATTCGTAAGTGTTGCTAGTCTATAAACACTATTCGCTTCATGAGCAGTTTGTATGGATTTTAAAAGATTTTCATATTTTACATTAGTCTATTTAGCAAATTAGAAAACTATGGACACCATTGGACAGACAAATAATAAAATAGAAGCCCACGTCACTGGACACGCGTATTAAATGGTAGGCTCATTTAGCCTGGTTTGCTGGTGACGAGGAGGTCAGGAGGTTCAAATCCCAAGTTGGTGTACTGAATTCTCCCCCTAAATAGATTAACACTTTCACGCTCCGTAATTGTGGGAACATTTATACAAATGTCTACCTTACTCATCCTTAGCTCATTAGTATGTTTAAAATACGTCTAACCCGAGAAAGCAGTATAAGACACAATGGGTAGAAAATTATAATAAAAAACAATATAAAAGTTGATATTTTGTTTTTGACATAAAATAAAACCATAAAAATTGGCTTAAGGATTAACATTTTTAATTCTTTCGAATGTAGTACTTCCTAAATCCACGATTAGCGTGAAAATAGTTTTAAAACATGTAAGATTTGATTTCATGACAAAAATAATGATTATCTTTCCATCATTTTATTCATGCATATTGGATCATACAAAACTAGTCGGGGGGACCTTATGAAAAGCCCAGATATTAAATTTTAGCTAAATTGGTAAAATGGTATCAGCTCTAGCCCAAGGTACAGATTGACCTAACAGATGGCATTGCGAAAACAACTTTTTTGGTTTCAGGGGGTTAGAAACGTCAACATTCTTGAGTTTGATTTTTTTGAAGATCACAATACGAGGTGTCTTAAGAGAGAGTAAAAATTACCTATAAAATATAAATTTCTACAACAAGGGGATGATGATCAAAGTTCATATTCTTATGAGCGTTTTATGTGATGAACCAGAAAAATAATGACATGCCATCAAAATCCGGGTTCAGCTTATAAGCTACGCCATAATGGAGACCAGCAAGGTAAGCTGTATACCTTTCAGGACAAACGAAAGGGGTACAATTTATTAATTAACCTTGATATATGATGAATTTATCTCATTTTAAAGACTTGATTCATTTTTGATCAGTATTAATTTATCCATCCTTGTTTTTAAATGTAACAAATGGCAGTTTCAGTCGATTATCCACACTACAAACTGAATCCTGCACCAAATCATACTGCTTCAATCAATATACATACTGTGATTACATAATTTATTTTAATCGCTCGCCTTATAAAATTTGTCAGATCAATATTTAGTAGTTATTAGACTTTCTTTAGACCCTTATTTTAAGCCATGAAACTTATTATACTAAACAGAAACTTAATTTTAAAATCTAGATACCAACCAACTATTTTGAAATTATTTTCTCTGGCAGAGAAAGGTGTGGGATTTCTGTTTCTCGATTATTTCATTTATGAGACCTGAATTAAATCACTATAATAATAACAACAATCATAATAAAATCAATTAAAGTGGTTTTAAAACTATTAAACACTAATGTATCATAAATGATCATGGGAATATTTTAAACAAGTATAATACGAGGACACATTGTATACATTATCACCTGATATAATAATTAAAACTAAATCGTATCGATCTGCATCCATTTTTTATTTATAATAAAAAGAAACATCTAGCTTTTGGGTTAAATAGCTCTTACTTAGTAGCACGCAAGGCCGCGTCTAGAGGAAGGGCAAAGGGGGTAATTGCCCTGGGCTTCATGTTCTAGGAGACCACATTTACTCCAAAAATTATTCAATTCAATTGCAGTTATTATTCTGAATTTCGCATCAAATAGTGTACAGATAATTAACAGCAATACTTAGTGATAGGATTCCATTCCAGGTTCCTGAAAACCCTAACTTTATGTAATTTAAAATTTACATTATTCGAGTAATATGCTGCAGTACAGTAGAATACACCATCATTGTGCTACCGCTGTTGGTCTACAAAAAACTAACATTGCACTGGTACAGAAAGGAACTTACTTATGTAACTTAATTTGTTTGCATTTAATAAAGTACAGTCATTTAGTGGATTGATCAATATTCAGTAAAATATAAGAAATTATAAAGTTATTAACAAAAGTACCGAGTATTTATCAATATCTTATAACGGCTTATTGCTAAAACTGAATAACTGCCGTACAAAAGGGGGCCTCCATTTTTTTTTTTTTTGCCCCTGGCTTTACATTTTATTAAAACGGCCTTGGTAGCATGCCCATTTGAATTAAAGTTACTTACTTACACTGTTACTAGGAACTCGGGAGTTAATTACCACACTTACAATAGTACGTCACCTAACCCTATATCGAGCTAGTTTTATCCAGTCTACCGCACTACACTCTATATCTTTCAGGTACATTCTAATATTATCCTCACATCTTCACCTAGGTCTTCCCACTGGTCTCTTCACATTGGGTTTGCCAGTTTGCCAGTTGACCACAGCTCTAGATTCTCACATACGTTTATATTTTCTAACAGGTGGACCAAGTGTCCAACCGTAAGATAATCCAGGTATTTATCTACTTTAACTTATACATTTTACAAGTGATGTAGTCTGCAGCTAACAACTTTTATAGATACTATCAATATATATTTTATTTTATGGCGTGTTTGGGCTACATCCATCTGTAGCTCAGTTTGCAGAAATAATAGCCAATACTAATTTGCTGCTGTCCAAGAAGTGCCCAAATATATTAATTGTAGTTTACATCTTTTTCTTGGGGGCTCTTTCCATGTCTCGGTGAGATGAGATGCTGAAAGTGAATAATAGGCCTACGTATGACAGGGTAAATACAATGAATGTATTAACTTAATTAAGCCTAATTAACCAAATCCTGGTGACCATGAACATTATTACCCTTTCGAGGAAGATCTTCTGTTACTAGCTGGGAATCGAACCCTGTATCTCTAATTCAGCAGCTGGTGGCTCTAACCACGATACCACGAGGCCGGTTATTAATTACCATAAAATAACACTAGTAATATAGTAAAATGTTATCAATGGTTATCACAAAATAATATGTCTCTTCTTTCTAGAGGTTTATCTATCTCCTACCAAACTCAAAACTATACCAGAGTTGTCATCGGGGACATCTCCACTCAACAGGATATATCATTACACACTTTCCTCATTCCTGAGCGAACTACACTCCTATATATGAGAAAGTAACGTTGTGCTGTGTTATGTTGGTACTACCCTTCCCAACCAATCCCGTTATCACGGGCCCTGTGGGAGCTCTGCTAAATCCCATCCAATTAAACCGTGCCTTTTGTTTTTGGTACACCCTCGCCTTAAAACGGGGGTTTGTCGCCCGAATCTCTTTATTTAGGTCGCGCGCGCACACGTCAAAAAACCTTCCCTGCCCCCTACCGCTACCCTAGGTCCTTATCAGGAGCATCCCTTATCCCCTTGTGATAAAGGCAGTCTACATGCGAAATACACGGGATCAGTCCGGGCTGAGAGGATCGCCTGAGCCTGACTGAACAACCGACTATGTCCTCAACTACTCCGGGTGGCCGAGTTTCATTCCAAGGATTAAATAGAGTTGGCAGTTTTTTTATTTTGGCAGTGAGCACTCGTGGAAGAAGCACTTTGGAAGAAGCAACACCTATATTTTATTTTATACAGTATAATGAACTAGCAATTCTTTAAACAGACCTCAATCCTTCCATTTTATTATCGTTACTACGGACTATATTATTTCAAATTGCGTTGAACACAACTCCCATTTTCAAAACTTACTTTTTTATAACGACAACAATAAATATGTTTATGTCTAACAACATAAAAGTCCATTCAAAGAACCAGCTAAGTAATTTAATACAAATAATAACCTACCACAAGATCCAATAATAGATTGTTACTAGTCATTGGTTCTGTCATCACGAGGCAAAGCCTTTTAATTGGTTGAGGAGTTTAATGGTTGGTTCAAATAACATGTATGTATAGTACTCAACTCGAAGGTTGGTTGGCTCCCCGAATGTTTCACCGTCAGGTTTAAAGCCTAGCCATTACTGAAGAGGTGTACTATACCCAATATTATCGCTGAGGGAACTGCAGGCCTTACTGTGGATTCACAAGTTCACCGAAAAACAAGCGCAGAACAGAAACGGGGTCACATGACGGAGTCTAAAGCTTGATTCACACGTCGGCCTAAAATAGCAGAATCTGCTTGAGTAGTGCAGCAATTCACACGTTGTATGTAGACCCACGATGCACTGCAACGCTAACTTAAAACATCTGATTAACAACATATTTTATTTTCTAGTAGAAAGACATATCTTTTAATTCATTATCCCAAGGGATGTTTTAAAATTATAATTCTCTGTCGTGACACAATCCAATACATCGATACACACGCTTTACATTAACAGGTTATTTCAAATATCTTCATTAAGGGTCAATGGAGATTTCTGCTTGCGTCTGGCTGTACAGGGCATGCGTTGACAATTGCACATGCTCACTGATTTGGGATGGTCGGTTTTGGTTCTCTCGTGCATAAGATCTCAGGCAGAGCGGACGAGGTAGAGACGAGGTTGAACTTTATCAGAACAGCTCTCATCGATGAGCCGGAAATCTTGTGATTGGCTTAGAGCTCATCACGTGACTAGGTTTCTGTTCTGCGTTAGTTTTTCGGTGAGCGTGTGAATCCACAGTAATCCAATCACAAGAGTTCCGCCTTATTGACGTGAGCTGTCTTGCCAAAGTTCAACTCATCTCAACTTTTTTCCGCTTTGTCCAAAATGTTTGGCATGGGAGATCTTAAATTCAGCCCTCTCAAATCAGCGCGCATGATCATTTGGCAACGCATGCGCTGTACAACCAAAAGCAAGCAGATAGTTTCGTTGGCCGTTGTGAGGAGACTTGAAATAACCCGTTAATGGAATGTGTGTGTAACCTTTCAATTGGATTGTACCACGACACAGCATTATAATTTGAAAACACCCATAGGGGCAGTGATCTAAAATATAGGTGTATCCACTAGAAAATGAAATATGTTGATAATAAGCTGTTTAAGTTTGTGTTGCAAAGCATCATGGGTCATGATACCGAGTGTGAGTTTCTGCAACACTCAAGCAGATTCTGTTATCTATTTTCGATGAGCGTGTGAGTCAAATTTGACGGAGAAAAGCTTTACCTACGCCCTCTCTCAATTAACTGTTGCCAAATATCCTCGTTCTCAGTTATGTCGGAAGGTGGTGTGCTGGGGTAAGAAATATCTATTGGCAACCTCGCCTAACCAGCGTTGCGAAACTTGTCTTATATTTGAAGGGAGATTGACCACACAAAAACGAGATAGTGACGATGCTTTTTTCCAATAGTAAACATGCAGTTCCCTCATCAATGATCGCCAGTGTAGGTAAATAAGTCTGCCAATACCACACTGACCCTACAAGCGACAACTTCACTCCATTCATCATAGGGACTGTAACTGTTATTACTGTTATCGTCCATACCTCTGCTTCATCCATATTGGTCAGAGCTAAAAGTGAGAATGAGACAGATCAATGAACGTAATAACTTGCTCTAGCCCATACCAAAAGATAATTACAGTGCATTGTAAACACTATATCTGACACGATATGGATTTGGGTATTTATTTATAATAATTAAATACCACAATAAATTAAAATATAGGAGCCAATTTAAACCTTATCTTTACTCTAGTTTCTAGAAATTCATTGAACATAAAAAGTAAAACTATAATAGTAGAATAATATAAGTGAACCCCTCAATATCAGTTCCTCTATCGTCATTTTGATTACATCCACTTATAAACGACCTCCCCCCTCCCCCCTTTCCCACATTCGACACGAAAGCGAACTTCCCTAGCCTCATTATCATCCAAGTCCAGGAATGCGGTAATTCCGAACAGAAATCACACGGTTTTCACGGTGCGACTGCACAATCGCGCCACGGTCCGTGCATGCATGTAACCAGTACGTGACGGACAGACAGACACACAGACAGATAGAGGATCAGCGGGCAAGCCAGCTAAAGCTTCATTACTGCTCCTCAATACACAGCGAGAGAAAACAGATGAATCGGGGCAATCCGCTTTGCCCCCTATCCCTACCTTCACCCCCTGCCCCCACCCAAGTGAGCGCCATTGTCCGAACTCGGAGAACCAATGTCGAGGGGGCATCATCCCGTTACCATGGAAACTTTAAGCCTACCCTGCTACTGCAACACAAAATGAAAAAAAAATATATATATACATAGCAACTCTCCATCTCATTGGTCTGATAAAGCCCTCTCTATCTATTTTTTTAGAACACACACATGAGATGATAAAAAAACACATAGGCCTACACATACGCTAATGATTCCATCACACACTCACACACACTCTCCCAGATGGTACCAATGGATAACCTATTAATACTATCACTCTATTGGATTCCCAGCTAAAGCATTTATGTGTTTTTTCATTATTAGTATATGTGTGTGTGTGTGTGTGTGTATTGCCGCCACGCTAGTTTTGTACAGTTCAATCATGTTAACAATTTTATGTAATGCGCTTACCCCATACCTTCCAATTTCCCTGTATACATCCCTTTTAACCATCCCCACGAACCCCTATAATTGCGATATAAACCTAGGCCTACGCTATTAATCATTTTCACGTAGACGTACGCGGATCACTTTTCCTGTGTATGCGTTTTTTCTGAGGGGGTAGAGTGTGAGCAGGGTGAATATTAATCCTTTCCTCAATTGCCAATCGGATAGATCGAATAACTGAATACATCCTCTTTAGTAAAATAGCTTCCCCTTTTTAGTATTGGGGCTGGCCACGCTCATAGACTGGTTTTGAACTAGTTTGGATTTTTTTTATGTCGTCCCGTGGTCTATTTTTTTAAAGTACGCGGCATATAGGACAGATTGTTGTATTACATGGCCAATAGGCCCTTTGCTTCAGATAGACCTTTAGGTGTGAACGTTAGCAAATCCTTGTAACGATATTATTTTATCAGCCCCTTAAATTCATAGATAGTAATATAGATAATACGTTATTGTATTAGAGATTAAATAATATTTATATTTCATATTATCTTTGCTGTAGGATTGCAAATCACAGGTGGGAACCAACCCTTTTTACCAGACTTAGATTCAAACCTCGACCTCTCCCTTCACAGGCTATCCATTCCATTGTGAGACTTAAGCGTTATACCGCGTGACCACTGATGCGGGTGAAAATATTTAAAAGTTTTTTTTCCACCTCATTTTGTGATATTTTATTTTGAGTAAAAAGTATCTTTTTCTTGAAAAAAGGAATTAATATTTTATTTTATTTTTTTGAGTAAAAAATATCTTTGTTATTGATAAAAGGAATTAATATTTTATTTTATGAAAACATTTAGTGTTAATATAACACTTCAAGTTTGTTCATTGAACCACTTAAGGTGGGTTGGAAGGGAACATAAGTTAAGTTGCTTATCTTTGTAATTTATATTAAAAACAACCATTTTTGGCCTACATAAATAAAATAATAATAAAGAAGATTTTTTTAAATTTCTACATAGTATAGTAAGCTCAAAAGTTCTATAATATTTATCATGAGCATATTGGCATTTGAAATTAAACTTTATAAATGTTAATATAAAAGTCTTGTGAAAACTTCATAATGCCCATGCAGGGCCCGTATTTTGATGATATGTCATATTATATATATTGCATTTTTTGTTCATCAACTCTCTTTGTTATCCTCTTGTTGTAAAAATGTATATTTATTAATTCTTATTTGGGAAATTGTTGTAATTTTGGAATTTAGGTCATATTTATTAGGCTTGCGTCAATTTTTTATTTATATTTAGGAATTTTCAATTCATTTCATTTCAGGTTTATTTTAAAGCATTCGTGTTTTTTTTTGCACCACGTCCTACTATTCATTTTGAGTACATGCTTATTTACTAATTACACTAGGGGTTTTAGGGATTATGAAGGTTATAATTAAAGGAGGTGTACCAGCATTTGCGTGAAGGAAGAGTGGAAAACCTTCTTGGAAAAATAACCCTCAATACACCCTATCAATATTCGAACTTATATCTCCCCATAGTCAGCAGACTTGTCTACTGTGAGAGGCATTCATGTTGAAAATGTATTTTTTTAATACTATCGGTATTTTATAAATGATACATTTTTTAACACATAGTTGTCGGAATAAAAAGCTAACGTAGGCATTGAAATTTGTATCCTCTTTGTGTGATTATTGCGTTAAGAAGGGACAGCTATTATTTCTGAAGCAAATATCATACATATATCAATATAACATTTAAGAGAATGAAAAAAATAATAATTCTCAAATGCTTTTCACTAGATATATATTTTTTAGATTACATTTTAAAGCGATTGTTTTATTTAGTCGTGTGTATTTATTATGAGTTTTATAGATATTTAAAAAAAATAGTTGATAAAAATCCGGATACTGCAATCATAACAAATATTCAAAAACAGTCTAGATTACTTTGTGTTGAGTTAAATTGAAGGTAAGCCTGTCTACTGAAACAATGACTTTATTTATTTTGTCCAAGAAAGCTTTCTGCTATAAAACTGCAAAATTGTTTACCTTAAAAAAACGTTTCCTTCCACTCTACCTTAATTTAAGACGTCATTATTGGCTGCATGGATAGTTGACATCGCTTGTTTTTTTCCTCCACATTGTTATTTACCAGCAGGACTTCACATAGAATTTGTTGGAGGTTCTTACAATTCACTCTCCTCATTAATTTACCTTTTGTTAGATAATATAAATACAGAGAGTTAGTTATCACAGTATTGAAAGTTTCAAATATATCTTGTATATTATTAAAAAACAACACATACATATATCACCCAGTATTGAGTTTAAATCTCTGCAGCCAGCATAGCAGTTTTATCGGATGGATTGCATAAGTCTTCAGGAGCTTGCAGAAGACGTATGTATGTCAACAAAATAAATGTTCTTTGCATTTCTCTTTGTGTGTGGATATAATTTTAAAAGAATCTTCTATCTAATATTTGATAAGTGTGTGTTAGCTACAAGGCTAGCTAGGTTTCTACATATGATAATCATTTTTATATAAAGCAATAAAGTGAAAAGAGTGTTTTTCTGTCATGAGTATTGCTGCGTTATATCTACCGCACGCAGAGGTATGACATTTTCAAACTATTATCCCCTCTTCATGAACATTGTATGCATCTCAAATCAAGTTTTTTTACTATATTTCTTTTTAATTAAATAAATATTGGGCCAGACTCCGGAGAACACAGGGCTTAAAGGCACTAGCTGTAAAGTTACCTTACACATACTGTACAATCATTAAACTAAACATATTCCTCCCTGGCATAGCCGGGTACTTCAACTATTAGAATTATAACAAAGCGTTAAAACAACAAAATAATCAACACTACCTAAATAAAATAAACATAACTACCATTTATTAAAATAAAAACAAATCTGATCGACCAAAGTACTATTATTTTTATTAGTTTTTAACATTGCACCTCATTACCTGTTTGAGCTATACGCTTATATACTATTTACGCTACTATTGTTAGGGATTAGAAAGGTTATATTTAGAAGAAGTGTACCCATATTTGCGTGGAGGTAGATTTTAAAACCATTTAGGAAACTTCATCCTCAGTATACCCGACCGAGATTTGAACCTTGATCTCCCCGTTATTGGCAATATGGTCTACTGTGATAATAGCGAGTTAGACCTTGCGGTTACCTCAGTGGGTTTTAATGTATTCATCTGTCTGTAAATGATGAGGTTATAATGCTATCAATTTTTATTTATTGGTGTTATTAATGCTTTAATTATCAGGTATTTATGAGAAGAATGACTTAGAGCCAATGAAATTACATTCTCTTAAAGAGAGTATAGAAAACCACTAATAATGCACCTAACTGGGATTTACATCACGACCTCCCGTTTCAGAGTCAAACATACTAAGACCGAGCTATGATAGTTCCCCAGTAAAAATGGTGTTTTAGAAATTACATACATTTTATTTAAGGTAAGTATGAAATCCTTTCAATATATTATTTTATCGGTATTAAGAGTATTTATCAATAGTGACAGTGGAATATTATATTACTTGATGTATGAATTCATAAAAATAGGTAGACCCATATTAATTTGTTCTAGCTGTCATAAGGTCATTTTCATGTAGATTGGACTGTATATATCTATCTATCGGCTTTTATCAGTCGTTTTACTATCTGAGATTTCAACAATCCAACTAAAATATTTTCCCAGACAATTTGGAAAGCATATAAAATTGGGGTGATTCTTGTTCAGTAGCACGTGATACACTTATTTTTCACGGACATGAAATTTTAATTTTTCCTCTCAGACATAGTATACCCAGTCCTCCCCATCCAATCCAGGGGGAAAAAAAAGTAATTTTCTGGATATTATAGGTTTATAATAAAGTGTTCAATTTATTAAAACGTCAAAATCGTTTCCAAAGTATGTTCGAATATGGATTGGTATCCCGAATCTCTCTATAACATTCCGACGTGACATAGCGAGATTTGAACCTGGTCCCTCCTAATTAATGACATGTCCCTCGCTTGTCAGGATAGGGGGATATGAGAGTGATATATATATATGTATGTATGCTGCTCATCTTGCATCGTCATGTTTTGGGAAGACATAGAGGGAGGGGTAAGGTGGGGGATGAGAGGGGAAGGGTCATAGTCACACCTCAACTCATCACGATGGAACGAAATTCCAATTAAGTCGCCAATCAGGAGGCGGGTTGAACGTAATGAATCTCGACAGGTAGCCGAGGCTCTGGAAGATGAGTTGCCAGTTTCTGATTCCCCCCTTTCCCTCTCCCTTTACCCCCTCCACAGTCTTCACATTAGGGCCTAAGTCTCCTATAGTGGTACAATATTTATCTCGTGAACAGTGTTGAGAACTTGAGGTTAAGTTGTATTTAATTTATATTTAGTACATAATAGAAGTGCTCTTTTGCATTAGAAGAGATTAGTTTCTCTTTTGTTTAAGGTGGGCGTTGAGGGAACACGTGTTTAGGTCCTTATTTCTACATTTTTATGGATTTTTTTTTGTGAAAATAAATAAAATATTACTTCGATAGAATCGTTTAGTTCAATTTTTTACAAACATTTATTTCATGATCATCACGGAACATAACTTTTTTTTTCTAATTTAAAAAGTTTATGTTCAAATGCCAATATGCTCATGTTAATTATTCAAAAGTGACCCGCCTCGGTGGCGTAGTTGGCTAACGCGCTGATTTTCGTGTTAAGCTAGACTATTCAGGAACTGTTGAGATTACCAAAATATAAATTAAATATCTCTAATAAAGAAATGTTTTATTTATTTATCAGAAAATATGTAATTTTCTACAAAATTGCTAAAGCCGTTTTTGAAAAATTTTGAAATTAGTATTTAGATATATCAATATAATATCTAAATATCAAGCTGGAACAAAATCCATCAAACCGTTTAGGACAGAGAAACAGAAAACTGGATTGACAGAATAAAAAAATTCACTTTTTTTTTATGTTTTAGAGGCACACAAAACGTAAAGATTCATCACAATACCGATATCATAAATTTTCATGATTCCAATATTTTATCCTTATGTGAGGATTTAAAGAAGTTTAATTAGATAATCATTATTACAATTAATAATTATTAATCATCTTATAAAAACTCACTCACAAGCAATACACATTTTGAATACATTTGCTTCATTCGGAATGAAAGAGCTTAAGATGGGAGTTTAGGGAACGTGAGTTAATGTCAGTATTTTTGCAGTTTTTATATAAAAAAATTTTTTCAAAAAATTAAATAGCTATCTAGTAGAAACTTAGAGCTTAATTTTCTTTTCATCGTGACCTCAACAGTTCTTGAATACCTGTCAAAGGTGTATTTTAATTTAATGACAACTTTTTCCCTTCATTAAAATGTTTTTTCATATAATTCCGCTATGCCACTAACAGATATTCAAGATTTTTTGATATCACCATGTGAAGAAAATTATACTCTGTTTGTACTGAAAAAATGTTTTATTTATTTTCGCCAAAAAAAGTTTTGATATAAAAACTGGCAAAAATACTGCTCTTTAACTCGCGTTCCCTACATTCCCACTTTGAGGTTAAATAACTTTGACTTGTCCGGAATTCAAATTGGCATTGTTACCAGAGCTGGTCTTGACACTAGCATGGAACTGTTGATGAAATAGTATATATTTCAAATCATTACATTTAATATCTGCTAATAATGTTCCTTACACACATACATTTCTGTGAAATTTCGTAGGCTCTATAAAATTTTACTTACTTACTTACTCTATTACGGCATTAGAAACTAGAGATCATTGCCTCACTTACTAAAGTACGCCACCTATCCTTATTTTTAGCTAGTTCTATCCAGTCCATCTCATTACACCCTATCACTTTCAGCTCCAAATGTTATCCTCTAATTTGCGTCTAGATCTTCCCAATGGTCTCTTCCTATTAGGTTTGCCAGTTTATTATTATTATTATTAGCACCACGTCTTACTACCCGTTCGGGCTATACGCAGTTTGCCAGTTAACACCATGAACAAGGTTCTTGAATCCCCCATTCGCGTTACATGTACTGCCTACCGTTATATGTGAGATTTTATTACCTTAACAATGTTTTGTAATTTCTACAGGGTAAGTGACTCATCATTACGTAAACTTCTCCAATCCAACTTTAAAAAACTTTAAATAAGTTTATTGCCCGCTTCTATGGTCGCATGGTCTAACGTGCTACTCTCGCAGTAGATTAGATGGGGATATTGAGGTTATAATCTAGGTTGAGTGTACAGAGGGTTGTTTACCCAAAATGGTTTTCCACTCTCTCTCTCTCTCTTTCTCTCACGCAAATGTGGTTATACTTCCTTATAAATATAACCTCTTTAATACCAAACACCATAAGAGTAATTATTACATAACCGTATAGCCATAAAGGGTATTAAGACGCAGTACTTAAAAAAATTATATTATTTATAAATAATTGTAGATCTCATCATCAAAATAGTTATAATCTTTTAAATTAAACTGCTTTTTAAATATTTCAATACATATTCTTAAGCTTTTAGTTACGTATCATAAAGTAGCGTATACATTTAAAATATATATTTTATCAATCTCATATACACTAAGAACATATATAAAACACCTAGATTAGCTACTAAACATAAGCCCTTAGATGGCAGAGGAAGTCAATATTCGTAAGTGTTGCTCATGAATGTGAACCTAGTTCACCTCTGAAATGTCATCCTACGAACTGGTTCACCCACAATGATTGGACCAATCGTCGGGTTAAAACTGAATTATGGGCCAGAGTTGAGCCCACCATTTGTGCTTGTCCAACTAGCATAGGAAGGGCATTTATAAAATGAAAACTTTTTTTTGGCCAAAATTGAAAATATTTTACTATATTATAAGTGTTATTTTTAAAGGTATTGATATAATCTGTCAGATGAAATGGCTTCAGATCACACGGCTTAACGTATGAATACATGAAATTAGATCTAATTAATTTTCTAGCCTTCATATAAAGATCTTCCTATAAATTTGAAAAAAAACAAGTTTTCCCCCTTTTTTTTTCATGGAACATGAGTTTGTGTGATAAAATGAGTTGCCTCTATCTTCGGTGAAATTGAGGTTTCCTCTTCTGCCGGTGATACATTTAACGGTGGGGGAAATTGATGTTGGGTTAAAATTGAACGTTAAATACTTAAAATAATTTTAATTCATTTTTTTTTTTTTCAATTTATTT
>CABEEJ010000083.1:262763-275331 GCA_901482245.1 Timema douglasi | reverse complement strand
CCGCCCCCCTATCCCCCGATTCCTTAAAAGTGCTTTTTGCAATGCCGTCTGTTTGTCTATCTATCTATCTTTCAGTCTGTACCTTGGGCTAGAGCCTAAGCTATTCCGTACCGACTTTCTCGCTCTATTGTTTAAAAATTGAGATATGTATTCAAAACTAGTAATATATGTGAAATGAAATAATATATACTAGTAAACCCAAACATAAATTGCTCTATACTGTTGTAAAATATTTTTTGAATGCTGGTTTTAAATTTTACAATTTTATTTTTAAATAATGTTCTCATTTGTGTGTTTGGTCTAATAAAAATGATTGATTTTGGGTCCACAAGGGTCAGCACTTCATATTAAAATTTCGACTTCCAGCTAAAATATTAACATTTTATTATATGTTTCACATATTCAGGTCATTGCATTGCTATTCAATTTCTCATTTATAAATTTTGACCAATAAATTTTTTAAATATTTACTATAATTTAGTCTAAAATGGAGGAGATAGATCATTGCTGTACAAACATTTCTCCTAAGAGGTTAAAGGGAAAACAAACTTTTTTGGGACAGACTTACTTATATTTAATTACTCTATGGCATTACATAATTATTGCGTTAAGACTTATGTAGTATTTCTTTACAACTTCAGATCACAAAATTGTATCAATATATTTGCCAATATCTCAGAAACTGTTGGTTTTATAAAAATATATTTCATATAAACGTTTTTTAATTTTAATAGTACTACAATTTTGCAATGATAATTTATTTAGTATATCAAATAGTTGCGGATATACAGAAATTTTCCGCTTCTGTAAAGTACCCTAGAATTCATTTTTATAGAAAAATGGAAATAGCCATTTTATTTATAATCTTAATTAACGCCTAGATACGAATTTTAATAATATCGTTTGAGCCGGTTTTGAGAAAATCGATTTTTACCCTTTTCGTTTTTTATCAATCTACTCTTAATTTTAGGGTTAAACAGACGCACAGACAGACGGCATCGCAAAGACAACTTTTTAGGGTTTGGGGGGTAATGAGACGTCGAAATCCATCAACATTTCGTTTTTTTTTGTTTTTTTTCAATCGCAATACTAACTTTACCTTTAGTGTTCGACATTTTTAAAAATATATAATTGCGTATAGTTTGAAAGTTATTGGTTTTATAAAAAAATATATTTCAAATATAAGATTTGTATTATAAATAGACCTACGTATTTGCAATGATAAGTAATTTCATATATCAAAGAGTTACGGAGATATGATAAATAATAAGAATTTACGCATCAGACCAGAACCCTTAAAGTCATTTTGCCGAAATATTGAGGCTATCCATTTTTTTAAAAATATTATAGATGTTCATAAATGTAATTAATCAAAATCGCTAGAAACGATTTTTAGTAAATCCATTTTTTCTCTTTTTTCCCTTCAGTAAACTGTTGAAAATTAAGAAGGGCTATCCCAATGTTCTTCTTAAGTCAACAAGCTGAATTTTGGTTTGATTTCTATCCATCTGGAGCTGGGCATACATTCAGATCCTCAGCTGACTGGTGCTACCTGCACCATCTGGTATAAACCCCATGTACTAGGGGAGATCAGGAAGTGTGGTGGTTGTCTTACACGCGGAATTTATATGAGCGAGCGTGAGAGAGATTATCTAGTTTGCCGGAAAGGTATTTCCACATCTTTTACAATTCACAATCGACACGGGATCGACGGCTTTACTTCCCCTCCGTAGGATATTGTGCTACGGATTTTTATCGCTCAAGAAAAATACGTCGACTGTGGTTGGGTTTGAATCTACGAACATCAGGCTTAGAGGCGAGCACCTTGTCCCAGGACCACCGAGGTCGACAGTACTATTTTATTATTAGCACCGCGTCTTACTACCCGTTCGTGTTATACGCACTTACGCTAATGTGTAATGTTAGGGTGGTTTCTAGATTAAATGGAGGACCTACAGTTTAACGTATTATCCGAGCCACGGTGGAGGCCTGGCATTTCACACATTCGCAAGTTGTGATTAATACACTTCTTGTCAGAGGTGAAGGAAGGGTTTTGGCAATCAGATAAATCTGTGCTGGGATCAAGGATTGAAACCCGGACCACCAGCACAGGACGCTGACACCTTACCCCTGGACCACCAGGTCACCTACAGTCGACAATACTCTTTTTAACAAAGTAGAATGTTGATCGATACCAAACTTACACTAATTCTTCTTGTTTATGCGAACTACTTTCTCTGAAAACAATAGTGAATTCTAAAAACCCTTTTCTCATTTATTTCAGGCATTTAACTTTCCCTTTCTCAATCGACTGATTATGTCAACCCACAACTTATAAACTAACCTAAATCAAGAACAGACACAACACCACCCAGCTCCCGGCCGTTAATTCATCATTATGAAAGGGGTAACCTACGTTTCACCCCTGTTAAATTTTTCGGCCATGCATGGAATCAAACCAAGGACCCTTAGCTGAGTAGACATACATAATAACGACTGATTTAAGGACTTATTCTAGAAACAATACTAATAAAATGTATAGTACTTTCATATTTCCAGGAGCTGGAAAATATTTTCACATAGTTATTTGATCACGATTTTCATTGGTGTGTCCTTTTGTTTGGATAAAATAAATTTTGTTGGGCACTTTTTTAAGAAAACCATTAAAATGTTTATATACGGTTTGGTTACAAGAAAAAAACAGTTTTCTAAAACTGGAGCTAATTAATGCCATTACTCTCAACATACATATTCATACGGGTATATAGTCATCGGTATTCCTTAGGGCCCGATGTTCATGGGTTCAAACCCAACTGAGGTCAACTGGTTTTTTTTCCTTGAGCGGAAGTAAAGCCGTCGGTCCCATGTCAATTGGGGCATGTAAACAAACCCTAGATGGTGTGCGAAGAAACCTTTCTGAAAAAATTGGTAGGCTCTCATGTGCTCGCTCATAGAAATCCAGTGTGAAAGCTGATGGGGAACCAACACTCTTCCTAAACTCCTTTATTAGATTATCTTTCAACCAGATGGTGCAGACAGCACTAACCAGCCAAATAGTTGAGTACATGCCCAGCTCTTGATCGATAGACATCACTCCAAACATTCCTCGGGCTGTTGACTTAAGGTAGGAGGAAGAGTATTACCATGAATATGAACCTGCATTTGCAAAGAAATTATATCTGCTATTTTAATTACAATTTAATTCATTTGCAAAGAAATTATATCTGCTATTTTAATTACAATTTAATTAAAAGGGATATTGAAGACCATGGAAAAAAAATCACGTATTCAGTGCAATGATGAGATTTAATCTCTCGCCACAAAATCTAGTGACTAACTAATTGTTTTTATCGTCGCTATTTTATTTCTTGGTGTAACATTGTGTAGGTGCATCTATGATGGTGGTATCTGTTTTCCATCATTAACAACCACCCCCCTTGGACTATGGGCCTAGGGCAGTAGGAATGTCTACAAGGGGACAGGGGGAGGGGGGATATTTTGAAGGTAAAAAAATCATAATAAATCGAAGGGAAAAAAATAGATATAGAAAGAGAAGTGACTGGAAGACTTGTTTTGTTGGTAACATGTTGCTGAGTCACGCCTTAATGATGGTATCCCTGGCTATATGGGATGACCTCAAACAGGATCCAAATGTTCTGACCGTCTTATTTTTTGTATATATTTTTTATTTAATATCATCTTGTTCTTTGCACCTCCCTATCAGTGGTACACAACTACCCTCTTTTTCAATCCCCCCTCCCAGCTCTCATAGTAGCCTATACTACCATGGATACCACTACTAGAAAAATACATTACACTAAAACAAATGCATGCTCTTTTTATAAGGTGCTATTTGTTTAACTAAAGTCCAACTTCTTAGGGCTTTTAAAAAAGACAACATTATATTTTGCAGCCGAAAGTGATAGCGTTTTTCGATTATATGTATGTTATTTTATAGGTATTGATAATATCCATCAAAAGTTACATAGCTTGACGCATTAATATGGGAACGTAAAATTAGTAGCTTTTCTATATGTCAGAAAAATTTGTTCCTATGAAAATTGTACTATACATATTCAAGATATCCTCCTATTTACTTAAATTAGGTAAATATTTAGGTAAAACAAAACATGATACACCCGACCAGGTTTTTGAACTACGACCTCCCCATAGCAAGTAAATCAAATAATCAAATTACACGAATCTGGTGCCTTTATCCACGTGGCCAGCGATTGGGATTGTAAATGTTCGAATAATACCTTTGGCGGTTAAGATGATAGAATTCCGAATTACATTCTTAAGAGCTACAAAGTAATTCTTTAAAGATATTAGAAATATTTATGGTTTGTTTTTTCAGTGGTGAAATAGATATAAGATTTAATGTCAATACCTAATTTTATTCTCTATTATAATATCAAACATTAAATAGTCAAATTCAATACTAAACAAATCATAGGAGTTTTTACTTCATAAACCAAGAAGCAGTATTCCCTTATAACAAGGTAAAGTAGGCTTGCAAAAGCCTTATACTTATTTATTTACTATCTTTATTTTGCAACATTTTAGCGAATTTAAGGCTAGTTTGCCTTGTCTTACACTAAACCAATTAAACTAAACCTACTTATAATAACAATATAAAATGACTGTCTAAAATTTTAAATATAATCGTTAGATTACCTCCATTCATTCTTCCATTTATTCCTTCATTCATAAAATTACTCCAGAATTTACTGATAAACAGTTTTATCTGAAATGTTTACAAAATCATGAAGAGCTAGATTATCTTAGAAATAATATATTTTTTGACTGCGGTTTTGAAATCAGCCAACCCAGTCAAGTCCCTTACTGTAAGGGGAAGCGCATTCCACGCCCGTGACGCTGCGACTATAAATGAACGGGAATAAGATTCTAGGGGTCTAGGGGTCTAGTGGTAAGGTGTCAAGACTTCTGTGCTGGGGGTACGGGGCTCAATCCTCGGTCCCAGCACAGATTTATATGATTACCAAACACCCCCTTCACCTCTGACAAGACGTGTATTATTAATTACAACTTGTGAATATGTGGAATGCCAGGCCTTCACCGTGGTTCGGATCCCACGTTAAACCGTAGGTCCTCCATTTCATCTCACAATCACCCTATCATTACACATTAGCGTAAGTGCGTATACCCCGAACGGGTAGTAAGTTGCGGTGGTAATAATGATAAAATTTGTGAATAGGGATGCTTATAAGGGTAGAGTTTTTAGCATGTGTATTATGCTGATGCTGGTTTTTTAGTAGTTTGAACTTTGTTGCTAAGTTATGCGGTGAGGAAGTATGTAATATCTTATGTAGGAGACTGAGGGAGTGAAGTGTCCATCGTTCATTTAGTTGTAATCACTTCATTTGGTCAAAGTAGTGGTCTTGGTACTTAAGATTCTAAATAAATCGAATGCATGTATTCTGTAGTCACTGTAGTCTTTGTGCAAGCTCTTCAATCAGGTCACTATAAAAAATGTCACAGTATTCAAAGTGTGGGATTATAAAACTTCGGACGAGCACAACTTGAAGAGAAAAAGGAAGACAGTTTTTGACCCTTTTTAGGGTATGAATAGCAGCGTAGGTTTTTTGACAAGTTTTGGTAATTTGATTTTTCAAAATGAGATTTGCATTCATTAGTATGCCTAGATTCTTTGTTTATGCATTAAATGGTATAACACTGTTATTAAGTAAAATACTGGAAAAGGTAGAGTTATCTACTTATGTACATGAAAATGTGTTCCATCGTGAATTGAACAGGTTTTAAACAAATATACAGTAACTTATGTGCACTGTAATCTTATGTGTACCACATTTTATAAAGCTAAAATTTTACTGTATATATTTAGATGATATTTGGATTAGTGCGATATTTGTAAGAATGGAATTGTTGATTTTTGCCTGTAGTTATATGTATTAAAACTATTCTTGCTAAGATAATATTAAAATAATTTAACTAAGTGTTTAGTATGATACATTACCTTTTTAAATATTTTAAAAATGACAAGAGCCTAATATAATTTTACAGCTTGATTTTCTATAAAAGTAAAAAATGGTTATTGATAATTAGTTAACGATACCATCTTCACATACACAACTACATAAAAATAACTTAGGGATATCAAAATGAACATAATTATATTGACAAACGGTTGCTATACCTCAGAGCTCTTAAAATAGATGGTACAATACAATCGCACAAACCTTCTCATATTGTGTATTATAGCTTCGAAGAAAATTTTCAAAAATAGGTTTTTAACTAACTACCCATAAGTAAGTTTTAATAATAAAAACAAACAATCACAATAACCACTGTTTATATATAAATTTTAAACCAAATTTCTCAATTTATTTAACGAAATTCAAATTTTCAAAAATAAATTATTTTAAAACCCACTTAAAATTATTAATTATTTGTAAAAACACATATGCATTATTATTTATCATGAAAAATTATTGATAAATTCCCATTCTGATTTTTGAGGTCAATTCCCAAAACATTCAAACTTTCTATGATTTGTTGTAATTAAAATCCTATTAAATTAATCAATTTTTAATGAATAATGATACACTATTACCAATATGTCACCTAGTCTTTCGATACAAATTTTGAACCTAATCACTAGAGCCAATTTTTTAAATATTCAAATTTAAAAAAGTCATCAGTAAACTACTCATAACTAAATTGTTTCACCAACATAAGTGTACAACTTTATTTTTCATGTTCATGTCAAACACTCCCTAGACACGCTCCAGTGGCCGCATGGTGTGAGGCGTTACGTTCGTATTAGATTAGACTGGCGAAGGTGGGTAGTTCGAGGCTCGGTCCCAGTCGGGTGCACTAAGGGTGGTATAGCCTAATTGTTTTCCACTCTACCTCCACGCAATCTTCCTCTAAATTAAAAAACTTCCTAATACCCAACACATTAGTATAATTAGTACGTTGGCGTATAATACCGAAAGAGCAGTAAGATGCTTTGTAAAAAACACTATCTAGATATACATTTTAGGCAAAATAATTATAACTTTTTTTAAAATAACTCGAATTTTTAAAAATAACTCTTCAATAAATAACCCTTTATCAAATGTTCACCCAAAGCAAAGTATACAAGGTTATTTGTCATATAAAACACTCCCAAAATACCCATTCTGAACTAAATAATTAGAGCCGTTTGTAAAATATTTCAAGCTTTTGAAAAATCAGTCATTATAAAACTGACTTTAAACGAATTTTTGCCCAAAAACCATTATATATATTATCATGTCGAACAAATCCTAGATATGCATTTTAAACCAAATCGTTATAACTTTTTTTGAAAAATTTTATTTCGTAAAATTTACTAGTCAGTAATCTAACCTTAATTGTAGTGCTAGAATTTAAAAAAAAGCATATTGTGGTGTATAGCCCTATAATATCTAAATATAAAGTTTGAACAAAATCCATCAAACCGTTCTGGATCTGTGGTAAGGGACAAACTGACAGATATACAGACAGACATGGGGATGGGAATAATTCTAAAATCTGCTTTTTTGGGGTTCGCATTCGCATAAAACTTAAAAATTTGCCATAATCTCGAGATCGAGTTTTTCACAATTATAACCCTTTCTCTTGATATGAGAAAGTAATACTGATAGCTGCAATACACGTGAATTGACGCATAAATACATGAAAGTAGAATTAGCAACATTTCTGATTCATTGGATTCTTCCTTTGGGAGAGCCGACAATTATAATACAACTTTAAAGAATTTTTCCTTTTTTGAAAGCTCTATTTTTGAAGTTAAATATTTCTAGTGACAGAAATCTTGGGTTGGTACCGATACGTTCCAAACCCTTTATGCTCCCCCACGCGGTATTGGCCGCCAAAGAAACCGCGGTCCTGATTTGACAGGTGATCGCGGCTCGGTGTGACCCCTTTGAACCTCCCTCCTAACCCCGTCTTCCACCAGCAAACACGTCCTGAATGGCATGTCGAACATTATTGTTCCACGTGTTACAACATTATCTGGGGGCCTTAGCTATCCCGCATGACAAGTGCTTATATGTATTATTATTTTCTGGCCCCGTCAGACATGAAGTGAACACTAGATATAGATCGTGAGGTTAAGAAATATCATTTAAATACGGTATGGTCCGTTTCATCTTCTCGCGTTCGATGAAATCATCGAGAAAAAAAAATAGTAATTTTTTCCATCTTGCAATACTATTATGCCCGAATGATCACATCAAAAATGATTTTGCCACGCTCTGGTACCATCATTTGTGATAAGCATTTAAGGGCGCCATATACTTGAAGGTAAATGTACTCACATAGCCGTATTTCTTACGAAAATGGCAATTATTGGTCTTTAAATCCCTCAAAACAATTATTTTAAAAGTTTCTGTTGGGATCCTACTACACAATTATTTGATTTGTTTGGGAAAGGCTAGATCTAGGTTTTTAGCTAGCCATTTACCTTATTCCTCTCGCAAGGAAACTCATAAAACTACCCCACCTCCCCCACCCTCAAAACCCCTTAAGGATGGCCCCTAACGTTATATACTTATTAGTGACCTCTGCAAAATTTATAGAACTCTCATCTGCTTCGGTGGCCACATGATCTAAAGTGTCACTCTCGCAATAGATTAGACTACCGATGACGGGGAGAACAGGGATTGATCCTTGTCGGGTATATGCCTACTGAGGGTATTTTTTATAAGTGATCTTCAACTCTCCATCCACTCAAATATGGATACACATCCTCTCAATACAACCTTCCTAATCCCTTAAGCATTAGAGTAATTAATACATAGGCGTATAACACGAACAGGTAGTAAGACGCAGTGAAAAAAAAATAGAGCTATGGTCCCAAGAATAAAACATTTTGTACTCATTTACTACCTTTCTTTTAGCAGGATAGATCGACAGAGGAACAACGTATTTTGTTTAGCTGTTTAATGCCCTGGAATAAAAAATAATTTTCTGTGATATAGTTTATCTGAAAAAAGATTCACCCCATCCACCAGCTTACGCTAATCTTTTTAAGTGAAAGTGTATTCCTTGACATGATTCTCTTGAGAAGAGAAACTGTACAGCTCTAACATGCTATTGGTGGATCCTTCCTGGAGGACAGTAAGATTAGAATCAATCAAACACACGAAGCACGTCAGCTAAAACAGAATGGATAATGGCACGTGATAACAAACGATAAAAAGGCTCTAAATATTGATACTATTAAGTTATCGTTATTATTATTATTATAATTAGCACTGCGTCTTACTACCCGTTCAGATTGTACGCACTTACGCTAATGTGTAATGGTAGGGTGATTGTGAGATCAAATGGAGGACCTACAGCTCAACGTGGGATCCGAACCACGGTGGACCACACATTCAAAACCTGTGATTAATACACGTCTTGTCAGAGGTGAAGGAAGGGTTTGGCGATCAGATAAATCTTTCCCGGGACCGAGGATTGAGCCCCGTACCCCCAGTACAGAAGTCTGACACCTTACCCTTAGACCGCCAGGTCACCGATAATATTAAGTTAATCACAATATTACGTATCTCAATAAATCAACTAAAATAATAAAATATAATAATAACCTCATCATAAAACGTTGGTAGGAATTATAAACTAACTTAAATATAGAACAGACAAAACGTACAGTCCTCAACCGTTAATTTATCACTCTAAAAGGGGGGAAACGCACATTTCACCATTTATAAAATTTTCAGCCATGCTAGGAATCAAAAGTGGTTCATTGGCTTAGTAGTCAGACATGCTACCAGCAAAGCTAAAGCGTCGGACTAATTTTGGTCTTGTTCATCACTCTTGTTGGGAACATAACGTTTGACAGGCTTTAAATAATAAAAAATTAGTATTTTTCAATTTTAAAATGAATTCACATGCCCTTGGAAGTTTTTTGAAAAATGATCTATTTCAACTGTCGTCTGATGTTCTTAATTGATTTTTAAACAAATTTGTGTTTGTTTACTTGTTTATCATTTTACCGTGAGAAATATTTTTAAAGTTCCCAATTCTGGCAAACAAGTTCCTAAAGTAAAACTTAAAAGATCCTAGTGAAATAGCAAGCGCCTTATATGACGTACGCACCTCCCTCTCAGATTGGTTGACTTGCACGAGATAAAAAAAAAAATAAGAACAATATATTATCAATTTTCGACGGACGTAAAGAAGGCGTCTTGTAACTTAGGCAAATGCTAATTAACTTTCAATGTATCCCATTAAAAAAAACCTACATCAACAAGGGCTGAATGCTGATGAAAAATATTTACAATTAATTTTGGTAATTTTTGCCTCCCATCTTTATCACACCTGTGGGCACATGGTCTAAATGTCAGGGTTAAAATCCCGGAAGCGTTTACCGAGAGTGGTCTTGCCTTAAGTGGCTCTTCACTTTACCTCCAAGCAAATTCGAGTATATTTATCCTAAATTTTACCTTACTAACGTCCACTACATTAACTTGGTCATTATATATGTGTGTATATATGTGTGCATAGCCCAAGAGAAACACGTAAAAAAAAAGCCGTTCCCAGCTTTTTCCCAGACATGTCGTAAGGTTTCAAACAATTTACATTTACCATATATTCTCTTACTGGTAGGCAAGTAGACAAAGGCTTCAGTCTCAATTTGTCTGGTCAACAATGACGGGGATATCGGGTTCCGAATCCTGGCCAGATATATTAATATTAAAAAAAAAACGTTTCGAATGCTCTCTTAATCTATTAATGGTAGAGTAATTACATTTTTTGTGAATTCTACCTTGATCACTAATATCCCTTGTAAATAATTGGACAGTTTGGATAGATAGAAGGAAGCAGTAGACACACAAAATTACATTAAAATTAAGGGCGATATTTGGGAAAGCACTGAAAATCGTTGCAGACGTTTAGAAATCCCGCATTATTTAAGAAGTTGTTTGATATTTTTGAATATTATTTCCACTAAAATGGAGGTGAAAGTTCTAAGTTGGTTAAAAAGTCTAACATTTAAACTTAAAGTGTTTTAAAAAACATACCTAGTTTATGCCCTTTAGAACAATTCCGTATTTAAAAAATATTTTGGTTGTGTTCCTCTTAAAACATAACTTCATTATAATTATATAGGAAAGTTAAATTTAGGTTTATAGCTTTTTGCTTTAATCTCAGAAGCACAAATTTTCACGTAAAGCGTAGTTAGTATTTAGGTATAATTATATTTTTAACTTAAAACTCAAAATTTAAACTTTTTAACAGGTCAGAAACTTTCGGATAATTTTCGCCTGCCTTTTGTTTAAAACTAAGTTTTAAATATCAAACCTCTTCTTAAATAAACCGTGACTTCAACTCTGCAATGCCTTATTCTCGAGTGCAACGTAGGTAGCATAGTGAAAGTGTTGTGATTATGCAAGTAGTCATTTCGATAGTTTGGTTAACAACATGCATTCTTTATGTGCCTTGAATTCCAAAAAAGCATATGTTTGGGTCAATATGTCTCTAAACTTTTGCTACTCGTTGAAGTCCCGATCAATCAACCTAAATGGGACCGATTAAATGTCAGATAATACGGAAACAAGGGGAGGGGCTGGAACAAAAATCAAAATTAAATGGAAGTGCAGAATAGGTAAGAAATAATGGTTATTAGTAATTATTCTAATGTGTAAATAGTGCAATAATTTACAAAACTATTGTTCCATTCATGTGAAGAGAACAATGAGTTTTATATTAATTAAATTAAACTCTTAGTATATAGTATTCAACATTCAAAAGTCACTGTTTAAATAAATGGAACGGAACTCCGCACGGACTTTCTCGCTCTATTGTTTGAAAATGAAGATATTTACTCAAAATTCATAATATATGTGAAACTAAATAATACACACTAGCAAACTCAAGCATAAATTGCACTATATTTATGTAAAACTTTTTTTTAGTCCCCGTTTTAAATTTTATAATTTTGTTTTTAAAGAATTAATGTCCTCATTTGTATGTTTGAACCGATAAAAAATGTAAATACTGACTATTAAGTCTAAAATGGATATAGATCATTGTTGTACAAACATTTCTCCTAAGAGGTTTAAGGAAAAACAACATAAGCTTTTAGAGACCTACTTATATTTAATTACTCTTTGGCATTGGAGAATTATTGCGTTAAAACTTAAGTAGTATCTCTTTGCAACTAAAGCTCGCCAAATTGTATTAATATATTTGCCAATATTTCAGAAACTGTTTGGTTTATAAAAATATATATCATATAATTTTTTTATTTTTAATAGTACTACAATTTTGCAATTATAAGTTATTTAATATCTCAAATAGTTACGGAGATACGGAAGTTTCTGCTTCTGTAAAGTACCCTAAAATTCATTTTCATGGTAAAATGAAAATACCCAGTTTATTTATAATACTAACCAACACCTAGATACGAATTTTAATCAAAATTGTTAGAGTGGATTTTGAGAAAATAGATTTTATTCTCTTTTCGCCCTTTCTTAAACTACTCTTAATTTTAAGTTTAAACAGACACACACACAAACGTAATTGCAAAGACTACTTTTTATGGTTGAGG
>CABEEJ010000083.1:244439-262731 GCA_901482245.1 Timema douglasi | reverse complement strand
GGGGGGGGGGGGGGGGGGGTTGAAACGTCAACATCAATCAACATTTCAGGTTAGATTTTCTTTTGCGGTCGCAATGCTTTAACCTTTTGTGTTCGAAAAGTTAAATATATATATTATATATATGTTTTACGTATAGCTTGAAAGTTATTGATTTTATAAAAATATGCTTCTTATAAATGTTTGTAATATAAAGAGACCTTCATATTTGTAACAATAAGTAATTTCATATCTCAAATAGTTTAGGAGATATTATAAAAAAAATATAATTTACGCATCAGACCGGAGCCCTTAAAGTCATTTTGCCGAAATCTTGAGTGAGACCCTTTTTTTTGGGATATTTATAAATGTTTCGAAATGAAATTTAATCAAAATCATTAGAGCCTATTTTGAGAAAATCGACCTTTTCTCTTTTTGCCCTTCAGTAAACTACCCTTAATTTTAGGGTTGGATATCCAATTCCAAAAATCCCTCGGGGCAACCCTATGAAAACCCTAGATACCAAGTTTTAGCCTGATTGGTAGAATAGTTTAGGCTCTAGTTGGAGGTACAGACAGATAGACAGACATGGAAAGTCAAAAACCACTTATTTGGATTCGGTGGGTCATAAAACGTCAATATTAATAACAATCTTGAGTTCGATATTTTTTTAACGATCACAATACTTTCTCAACCGTAAGATAACGAGAAAGTAAATAAAATTGGGTGATTTTAGTTTGTTTCCCAGCTTTGTTTCTCTTCTTTGTGGTGAGGTCGCCGCAGCGTATTAATAATATGACATGTTAGCATGTTACATTGTGGATATGTTGACTAAAACGAAATGTCGGATAATCGGGACTCTATTGTAGAGTTATTTTCTATTTAATAAAATTTCAATACTTTTCAACTAAGTTACATGACTAATAATAAATAGCTAAAGTGTAATCTATGTTACAAATTATAAGGTATTAGAAATCATATGATTTTAACTAAAAACAAAGTGTATACGTTATTTTTCTAAAACCAAAATGAACCTAGGTTCAATTCTCGTGCTCAAGTGTAATTTTTCACTTGCTAAAATTAATAAAATAAAGAACTAGATCTAATAAATTGTCCGTAGAAAAGGTTGGCGAACTCACCAAACCAGTTCTCTTAGTATTTAAATCGTGTCGGGTGAGCCAGCGAGGGCGGGTGTGCGCGTGCGATGTATAACATCGAAGTGGAAGTGGATGGAGGGAATTAAAACGAAATATGAGCGCTCGTTTGTTTCCAGCTTCCGTCGCTAGCGCCTCCTGCAGCGAGCACGTAAAACAGTGGCAGCTATACTTGCCCCTACACTGCTAGGCCTAGCTTCTTGTATCTGTGTGTGTATGTGTGTGTGTGTGTGTGTGTGTATGTGTGTATGGGATAGGGGGGTCCCCTAGAGATTTATTCTGTTGGTACCTACCTCGTTTTCACTACTCTTCGAAATAGTTAGCAGAATTTGCTAACTAGACCTATCTAAAGTAGAAGTGTTATCACACATATTTAGGTTTCGTGAACCCAAACGGGTTGGAGTAATTTTTTTATACCATTTTGTTTGTTTCTACACTGTATATCAATTGAATGTAAAGAAATAATAAATTGCATAAGAAAGAAAGAAATAAGTAGAAGTATAGCGAGAAAAAGTAAGTGGCTTTTTTTTCTTTTTTTTTATAGAAACTTTTTTTTTTTGCCAAAATTAAACAACTATTTCTTCAGTAGAAATATGAGAATTTAATTTTCTTTACATGGTTATATCAACAGTTCTTGAATATCTGTAATGAGCATATCGTAATTAGATGTTTTATTTATTTATTTGAGATATTTAACGTGATTATGTTAGCAAACGAGAATTTCCATGAGCAAGAGCTTAAGGGCATACTTATTTTGCTGGCAAAGGTTTTCCAGAGTTCTTTTGCAATCACAATCGACATGGAACTGACGTTGAGCTTCTAGTATACAGTGAAATATCTTAGTAACTGACATCCTTGGTAATAAAAAAAATCCAATTTTTGGAAAAATATATATTTAAAAAAAGCAATTTTGAAAAAAGTTTATATCTACTTACATACTATATATATTAACTACAACAATCTAATTACTGCATTGTTCAGTATTGTATACAGGATGACTATGGCAAGTGAATAAATACTGTACTGTAGGCCTACATGTGTGCACGAGCACAGACTAGATTGACGGATGTCCTGGAAGATGTGGGAGGTATGATCTTTTAGTACCTTAATCAAACTACGAAGGTCTATTTAGAAACTTTCCCCAAAGGGGTAAAGCAGGACTGCTCACACTCTGCGCGAGACAATGAGATTGCTACAATAAAGTATTGTATATGGACCAGTGTTTTCAAATTTTGTCCATTACTTGGACATTTTAATGCACAAATATGCATCTCTAGAAGTGTCCACTTTAGTTACTGAGAAATTACGTTATAAGGATGTTGCTTCACCCTTAGACAGCCATGTTGTTTTGACGGGAAAATTTAAACTATCCGCTATAAAGAAGAATCCGCCATTCAGAGATGTCCGTTAAGAGAGATTTCAATGTAATTCAAAGCAGGTATACATATTTGGCCTGTGCGCTTTCAATACGTCACCGTTAGAAAGATGCGGATAACATAAACATTAAAATATCAACTATACACAGAATTCTGTGGGTCACCTGGAGTTAAAGTTATGAAAACGGGGTCTCTCTGGCTAACTTTCGCCTCTTGACAAATTAATAACCTACGGGCGGTAGGTTGAAATTCCTTATATATTTTGTTGAATCTTTTTTATTTATTCTCCCTCTTATCCCCCTTTCGAAGTAGCTACTTTCTTGATAAGTGGCATGAGATAAGAGATTTTGGGAGAGGTTTTTTTTGAAAGAGTGGAAGCTTGCTTGTGGTGTACAGAATCAACTTAAACCGTGCACGCCGCTCATAAACATCTCAAACCTCTGATCTAATGGTCGTTGCATGAGCTACCATTCTACACGTTGTTATTTATTCGAAAATAATTTACTAATACAATTGGCAGAGCTTCAGCTCGAGGCTCGTTTTAATGGGTCTGATAGCTCTGAAGAGACAGACTAAAGAACTAGTAGACCTCGGTTTATCTCTAGGTGGTTTCCAAAGGATTTATTTGTCTTTAAGTTAGTTTTGTATTTTTTTTTATCAACGTGTCTTATTACTTGTTCAGGCTATACGCATATATTATAACAACTCTAATGGGGTAAGGATGAAGATGGAAACATTTTAGAGGTATTGTACCCTCATTTGCGTGGAAGGAGAGTGGGAAACTATTTAGGAAAAAACACCCTAAGTATAGACTAACTGATCGAGATTCGAGCCCCGATCTTCCCATCATTAGCAGGCCAGTTCAACACGAATGTGACACCTTGGATTCAAGCTAGTTCTATTAATACAATTTTACAGTTTATGTTGATAGCAACATGTTGGTAGTAAGATGTTTTGATGTGTTGCTCTAGGTTAAGTTTTCTAAATAGCGTTTTTCTTTCACTGCGTCTTCCCACCCATCCAGTTTATTCTCATTAAATTATTCTATAATAGTGCAGGGTTGAGTAAAGTAGGATTTTAAAGGAAATGTTTTTTATTTTATTTTTAAATATATTTAAGGTATTAAACGTGCACTTTCTGAACTAACTAATTATATCAGATCAGAAGAATTTCTATTAACGAGGGCGAAAAGGCTCACCAATTTTATCGGGAAAGGTATTTTCACATACCTTCCAAGGTTCTTTAACATGCCACAGTCGATATGGGACGGACAGCTTCACTTCCTCTCCGAAGGAATTTGTGCTACGGATTTGTATCACTCAATAAAAATCCCCGGATAGGTTTGAACACACGATCATCGGATCCTGACCACCAAGGTCAACTTTAAAGGAAATAAACACACATTTTCATGAAGAGATGATGATAAAAAAAAACACCATCAGAATACTTGACCAGGACTCGGAACCCGACATTCTGTCAGCAGCAAACCATAAGTAATAAGACGTCTGGTACTAGTGCCTACCTATGCGGGTTTCAATCACGTCCAACAGAAAGGTATATTCACGACTAGTCTAAGGGATCATAAGGGATGAGTGATTAGTAGGCTGGCTTTAAATAAATGTCCCCACATTAGCATAGAGCTAGGATGAGAAAATCCCATGTGCAATACTACGTCAGATTTTCCTTGATCGGGATTTTAACCCGGATTCAACCATTAACTATAACCAACTGCATATTAAGGCTAACACCTTTGACCACTTTGACGCCGCTGACAATGCAGTTTTAAGTTAATTTCTAAGTCATATGGTAATCCTTTTTTGTGAATAATCTACTATACTATATTTTTTCCACACCGAGTTTTACTACCCGTTTGTTTTACTTGCCTTGGGCACAGGCAGACCCACCCGCCTCCAGGTTAAAATGGCTGCACTCCGCGGGAGAACTTAAGTCCTTCAACACGAGTATTGTTAGGTGCCATCAAGAGGCGTTCAAAAAAACTCATTTTAATCGTGGTTTTACTAGAAGTAGGACACAAATATCCATCGCGAGTGACTCAGCTGGCTTCCACAAAGCTAGGTTCAGGTAGCGATCCAACCTTTTCTTCCCATAATCCGATCTCACAATGAGCTTACGCAGCCTGACCATTACGATTGCAATGGTCTCTTTATGACGAATGTGTTAAAAGTGAGTCGTTTAGCAACTGCACATTTGGAAGTTCTTTTATCACTGAGCATTGACACTAGCGAAACCCAGTGTTGATGGACTCAACCCGGCTCAAGGAGCGTACCGAAACTTTCGTAAGGCTGAGGATCTGGTTTAGCTTTGTCTGTGGTCTTAGGATATCTGTTGGCCTCACATAATTAGCAACATAAACATAAGCCTTCTGTGCACATTTTTTCCCATCAATTCGAATTTGAAATACAAGCTCTCAGAGTAGGCTACACAACGTATTTTTTACTTTCTTTTTAAACTACCTTCTGAATGTTAGCTATCTAAGCTATTTTAATAAATAATAATGTCTAAAAACCAAAAGAAATTATAAATGCCCAACGTATCAAGACTATTGGCATTTTTACTCTAATTCAAGGATGAGTAAAGAACAATTTAGAGGGCATCAACACACATTTGCGTGAAGGGAGAGGGAAAAGCCATTTAAAAAAAACACATCTCAGTAACGACCGGGATTGTTCAAATAATAATGTTTATTTTTTATTTTTTGTTAATTTTAAATGAATAATTTGATGTTATTTAAATTATTTTATAGGGCGTAAAATTATTTCTTTCATCTTAATTTTGATGAGATTTTGAATTAACTTTTTAATAATTTTTGCTAGTGAGTCATTTAATCATAATCTATGTTTATGAGAATGCTATCTTATTATTGCTATTTCGTACATTTTCCAGTTCTAATTAATTTTATTTTTATTTATTTTTTGAATCAAGATTGATCCCTACTCCTTTATCGATTTAGAGATGAGGATGTCAAGTCCGAACGTTTGCAAGCTAGAATTTATTTATTATTTTATACTCTATTTGCTTCATATCCCTTATTTTATGATTTTAATATTGGATATATTACTTTATAGATTGGTATAATTTAAAAAATATTAGTGATATTAAATCACTTGATAAAGTTATCACAATTGAACAAGAATTAAAATTAATTAATTTCCATTCAATATAATAAACCAAATTTTTAATTAAAAAATTAATACCAAATCATATAAAACTATCTAATACGGTAACTAAAAAATAATAATTTAATATACTTAATTATATTTTTAATAAAATGACTTAATGTATTTTAATATTCACCCATGACACCAAGAATCATTATTTTAACTAAACCGACATGTGGGACCAGACGAGACTGATGTCTTTGTCTGCGTGCCCACTGGTGCTGGTAGTGTAGCTATTTAAATATAACACTATATTAATTTTTAAAACAATCCTCTTTATTTCTAACTATGTGGAAAGAAAATAAATAATATCGACTTACATGATGTTAGAGGTATTGTTTACTAGGCCTACCTATGATTTAAAAAAATGTAAAAAACAGACAATGTAAACAAAAAGTTAAAAAAAAACTGAAGCAATATATTTTTCAAAGTGTTTAATTCAAATCTGTCCTATGGAAAAAAAAAGAGGGTCGAGATATTTCCTAAAATATTATTTTGATATAAAATGACTGGGATAAAAAAACATGAAATAGGGGAGAGAAATATTTTTACGTTATTAAAGGTATTAAAAAAAGGTCTTAGAGCAAGCAGTGGACATTACGTTGTCTTTATTTCCGAGTCACCTCGGACACACACACACAAAAAAACAACAGAGACGGGCTCATAAGAGGAGGCAAGCCAGATATCAAGAGAAAAGCTACTATAATAAGAGTCCCCCTACCCCCTTTCAGTGAGAATTATTGTAACTGCCTTCTATAGTCCGGTAGCTCCCTCTTCCTTACTCCTATTAGGTCCTTACAGCAAGAGGTCACCGCTAGATTGTCCAAAAAACCAGAATAAAAAAAAAAATTTACTCACATTGCGAATCCGAGAACTCATCCTCTTAATACCCGCTACACTACTACGCCCCTCCCCCTTCCCTTCAGCAACCCTTGTGAAGGAAGGAAAAAAAAACTCTCTCAACCCACTTTAATTGAAAAGGCGCACAGAAGAGACACACACAACGTATATACACATATATATATATAGAAAGAGGATAAAATACGTCCTAGTAGGCGACTAGAAAAGAAAGGCGAAAAAACAAGAGAGAAAATGTTGAGCTAGTAGTATGAGGTAACAGAAGACCAAGGAGAAGAGTGGAGGGTGGGTATGGGAGAGGAAAATGTCCCAAGGGTCGGTTGTTGACGGTATGGGACTGTTGAGAGGGTGTGTGTGTGGGGGGTTGGGTGGGAGGAGGTAATCCGTGAGGAGATCTGATGAGACGACACACATACACGTATACACGCACGCATACTAGAAGGCGTAGAGACACCCCCACCCATACAACCCCCCCCTTTACCGACCCCTTATGCCCCTTCTTCATTCGTTTTTTCTCTCTTTTTAGCTTCTCTTTCTCTCAAGAGTCCAGATTGGAAATGACACAGAACTAGAATGGAAGAAAAAAAATAGGAGTAAAAAAAAAAATAAGGAAGGGGAAAGGAAAATTGAAATCCTGGAAATGATAAAAGTGAAGCAAAGGAGCATTAGCGTAATCCAGGAGATGAAACAGGGTGCATTGGGACTGTGATGAGAGGACCACGTTAGATGGAAGAGGAGGAACGGGGGGAGGGGGAGGAAAGGGGTCGGAGATTGAAGTCTGGACCCTCTTGGGACACAACATTTTGAGACTCTTTTTCCTCGCATGGCCACTGATTACAGCAACAATGACGACAAATTTAAGTTCGAAAATAAAACAAGAAATATGTATTTTCAAAATGTAATAAGTCTTAATTAGGATTTAATTAAAACGAATATGTAGGGATATATGAAAATATATGTTTATTTAAATTAATATATACATAAATTAAACTGCATTCATACGAGTTTTTTTTGTTTTTTTATTTTGAAACATTTCCATACAGCGCCTCAAGTTTCAAAATGAAAATAGAAAATCAATTCATATATAAAACAATCCATACAAACAAATTTGATACATAGTAAACAAATCAAATATACTCCCCCTTTTACTCTTAAAAAAACCCTTTCTCATATATATATATATATATGACGGGAAGGTACCACTGCCCGTTTGGGATGGACACATATTATATACAAATTACGCTAATGTTTTAGGGATGAGGAAGGTTGAATTCAGAGGAATGTACTCGAATTTGCGTAGTTAGAGACCATCTCCCCGTCATCAGCAGACCCGTCTTTTGTGAGATTGACGCCTCATACTATTTCACCACCAAAGTTGGTTTTATATCGATTAAATCTATTGATAAAAAAAATTATTTTAGGTTTGTTGCATGTTCTTAAGTTTGGTTTTTTTTAGGAGTAATGGAAGTTTTTCTGATGTGTATTTTTCAGTTTTTATAACAAAAAACATTAGTCACCAAAATAAATCAAATATTGCTTGAGTGTAAAAACCAGTTAAGTTTTAATCGGAATGTAATTTCAACAGATCTTAAATATTTATCGCGGCAGTTGACTGGAAAATGTTTAAATTGAGAGAAAATTCCTATTCAAATTACGTAATACCCATGAAAAATATTTAAAAATTTGTTGAAATTACTGTGTGTATAAAATTAAATATATCTACTGAAGCAATGTTATATTTATTAAAGTAAAAAAAAAGTATTGTAAAAAACTTCAAATAATAATGACCTTAACTTTCGTTGCCTTCTCCGTCCTTCCTTAAAACTATCAATGGATTACAAATAGAACCACTTCTATATCTAAACGGATAGTTGGGTTTTCCTCGCATAGCCGTCCATCCGACCTCAATGTCACAAAATATGTGAAATGGAAATATTTATCTTAATCTCCCAAGGAAAATTTACCATTTTGGAAAATTTTCTATTATTGTTTTCTGTAAATAAAAAAAATCCAGCCATTTAAATGAGAAACAATAAAGCAATAGTGGCGATTTCAATTCTCTTTTATCATTCACATATTGACTTCAGGACTAGGTGGCTGAAGGTATCACTAACTTTGGTATTGCAGCAGACCAGATATGCTAACATAAACAAAATCTTAACGAATAAATCCCCCTCCCTTGGAGTTAAGCGATCTGAAAATTTTCCTAAAAAAGCTCATCTCTAATAATGTATAACATTATTTTGTTTGGACACTATCTGTATATCATTAATAAGATGAATTTCAATGTTGCCTTAATTATTTGTAAACAAATATTGCTCCCCCTTCTTCTTCCATACGTCCCTCAACAAACTATTTAAATTGATGGATTTATTTATGTATGTTATATCCTAATAGTGAAACTTCCAATTTCATGAATTGGACAAATTTCCGATCATTCCGTGAACTGGCTTCTTAGCTTGACTATTTCACGAACTGGGCAAACACATTGCATTAATTTCACATTCATTTCATGGACCAGGTAAAAACTCGTCCATTCAATCAATTGGTTTATGATTGGAGCTGCTCAGTTCATGAAATAGCCAGGTCATGAATTGGGCAGCATAAGCACTGGACAATTCAAAACTGGACTACCATCTACCTAGTAGGCAGCAAGTCACCATTGTGGAAAATTTCTATACATTTTTCCAGCTGAAAATTTGTCGGAAAATGTTTATCTCTAGTGGCACATAGGAGGAAGTAGTCTATTCAATAGGGATCCTCTTTCCAGCCGTTATCATGCTTCTTTTAAAACAAGGGAAACCCTTCTTGCATTCACGTGGGATCCATTGTCTTTGTCTGCAGTTTAGCCAACAAACGTAAATCAAATTTAACGGCAAGCTGACGCTAGGAAGTCGTATTTCTGAAGCTTGTACCACGTTGACTTGTCAAATTAGCCTCTTCTCGATTTGTTGTGAAAGCGTGAGTAAAATGGGTTTTGCCAAAACAATGGTCCTTATCCGAAAGGCATTCTGAAATGGTATATACCTCTGTTATAGGTCATTATAATAGTTTCTTGTCCAAGTTGAAACAATGTTTCGGGAATTTAGGGTGTTTGCGTCATTTTATAATTGCAAAACTTGATTTGTAAAAGATTGAAAATCAAAATGTAGCACCAACCAACATAAAAAAAGAACAGATAATTATATTTTTTAACACCACATCCTACCACCTGTTCGAGTTATACGCATATATACTAAATACGCTAATGTGTTAGGGATGTGAAAGGTTTAAATTTGAGGAAGTATAACAGAATTTGCGTAGAGGGAGAGGTACAAACAGTTTAGAAAAAATAACCTTTGCCTTTGACCAAGCAGCCACCGAAGCTGGTGACAATTAATTAATTTCTTTAAGGTGGGAGTGTAAGAAACTAGAGTTAGTGGCGGTGTTTTTGCTGTTTTTATAGCATATAGCAACACTTTTTTTTTGCTAAAATAAATAAAATGTTGCTCCTGTAGAAAGTTATAATTTAATTTTCTTCACATAGTGATGGAGCACGTGTGAATCTAAGGCCTTATGTCGAGGGGGTAAGTGGAGGGGTGATTGGTACTCATTAGGCTCCTTCAAGTATAAATTAAATAATTTTAACTGACTAAGATTTTTACTATAATAGTTTTAACAATAATAATATTGCTATTTCATAAAAATAATTGTAATTAATAGTTATAGTAATAAAAGAGGATTTATAAGAAAAAACACAATTTTGATTAACAAATGTGTAATTTTAATAAGAAATACATAAAACAAAAAGTCACTCTTAAAATAAAAGTAATAAATACGTTTAGTAACCAAAATATTTTATTAGGTATTACTAAAAAAATACGTATTTTCATACATATAATTGGTTATCATATTAATTACTGCACATTAGAGCTAAGTTGAAAGAGTTATTGATTAGGTCATGCAGGAGATAGGTCGAAGGAGATGTTAGAGTCAGACATTATTAACAATATTAAGGTATTGGTTTCAATCTTTTTGATTATTTTCTACGCAACTTTGGGGGAGGGGATACTCACCCCCATCACCAACCCCTTCCCCCCACCCACCCTGGGTCCACCCTTGAGGAGGAGTGGAAAACCACTTTAGAAAAATCACTTTCAGTTCACCCAACAGAGTATCGAACCCTAGATATCCCCATCATCGACAGTCCAGGCTTTTGCGAGAGTGACTCCTTAGACCATTTGGTCATTGAAGTGGGACTATTTGAAAGTTGACCATAAATTTACAAACTATGGTAAATATCACCATTCACTGGCCAGAACTATTGGTGAGGTAAGATTTTTTATGGTTGCGCAGTGGTGAAACAGCATCTGTATTATTATTAGCACCGCTTCTTACTACCCGTTCGAGTTATACACACTTACGATAATTTGTAATGGTAGGGTGATTGTGAGATGAAATGGAGGACCTACAGTTTAACGTGGAATCCGAACCACGGTGGATGCCTGGCATTCTCCACATTCACAAGTTGTGATTAATACACGTCTTGTCAGAGGTGAAGGAAGGGGTTGGCAATCAGATAAATCTGTGCCGGGACCGAGTATTGAGCCCCAGACCCCAGCACAGAAGTCCAACATCTTACCCCTAGACTACCAGGTCACCCTACTATATCATCTGTAAATGCGCGGATAAAGGGTTGAATAATATTAATTAACTGACAGGTATGTTATAGAGTCATGACTTAGCCCATGGTTCTGATTGTTTTGAAAAAGCTCTTGCAGTTTAGTGTGTTTTGTACAGGTACAGTTGTAGTATGAGTAATTCTTGGGGGCTACATCACTCGTCCCAAATAAATAGTTTAGTAAAACTAGACAACTCGACTCCTCCCGAGGTTAAAATGTTTTCTTTTTTCGTGAACACTGCTCGTCCTGTACTTGCTAAAGTTTACCTTTTCCGTGATCACAGCTGCTCCATTTTTTGCATATATACTTCAATAGAATTGTTTATGTGCGACATAAATGAAGTAGTTAGCCAACGTGGCAAAATCTTTCTTCTTTTGAAGAATTTTAAATTTAATGGACATCACGATTTAGCGAGTGCTGAAAGTAAGTGGTTGTACGTAAACAGAAAGTGTGGAGCATATTTAAACACTATGGGTAACTCTTCATCTTGTTGTTTTTTTCTAACCGGATCTTTGCTTATTGAATGCAACAAAGTGTCTAAGGTAGGGTGACCATTTTCTACCTATACCAATCCAGGGCAAAAATTATTATCAGTAACATCGTTAAAACATGGTTTTACTGTGCCTAAAAATTATCACAATAAATATTCACAGTAAGTAATCAAATAACCAAGGAAGAACCTACGAAATCACCACCAAATATCACACAGATACAATATAAAATTTAAGCATATAATTCTTACTTGAGGAACAAAATTGTTTTATACAAAAAACACTAGGCCTATATTTTAATTATATTTTTCTGAATGAATTCAAAAACCAAATTGAAAGCAATGAAGATTTTTTTTAACTCTTCACAAAAATACACTTAATTATATCTTGTTATAATCATTCCATTTAATATTTCAACGCTCAGTTATGTTTTTCCTGCGCTCCAAAAATGATTAATTATGGAAAACATTCTTTTTGTGGCTGCATTTGTCCCTGGAAGGCTTCTCGCTAACTTCTCACCCCTGCCTTTGTTCAATGGGTGGACTAAACAAAGATGACTCGTTGTTTCCTTTTTTTCTCTATTGTATCCCTACTCCTGAGGTCTAGTCCGGTGTATCAAAATGTGCGATAAATCTGACACGCGTTGGCCAAACAATTTAATAAAATAAATTTTTTTATATTCAAACCAGGATGATTTTTAAAATCCGGGACATTTACAAATGCAAGACAATTACTAAAATTCGGGACTGTCCCGAAGAACCTGGGACGAATGGTCACCTTAGTCTAAGGTTTTCTCATGTGTTATGTTCTAGGCGAGACTGATGGTGGGGCTATAACAGAGAATGATGACCACCACAATCATGGGCCTGATTATGAGCGTACACTAGAACGACAAAAAGTAAATGCTGTTGCCAAATGTGAAACCACAGAAAACATTAACAAACAGCCACGAAAAAACATTATATCATGTGTTGATGAAACCTCGTATCTACTGTTGAACGATGTAAAAAAAACATTACAAAATATATGTATGACGCGAGAAGGAAGGTTATGTCAAAACATCCGACAAAGTTCACGGAATATTTAACGGACACACACACATAGCTCTTGAAGCCACCTTTCCACCAACCGTATGGTCCTAGTCTTCTGCCACACTGACAAGAACTACCAACGCATTCGAAGACTTTCACTCACACTAAAGCGAATCATTTTACTGTTCTCGTCCTTCGATTGTAATTTTTATTCAAGCATTAATAAATCTTCAGATCGACACACTTGCTAAGTGCATTAGAATAGATCATAGACCTCTCTACTGGTACAGTAAATCTAAGAAAACTATGCTGTTTCTTGAACATCGGTTGTGTGTGTGTGTATATATAAGAACGGATGTTACCACCTTCAATTTATTAAGGCTGTGTTGGAATACCAAATTAAATAAAATAAGACATGAGTTTTATTTTCGAAATTTATATTTTAATTAAAGTGATTTTGACATTAACAGATGTGTCTGATCATTGCTGGTTGGGGACGTTCTTGATATTTCCCTGGTTGGAAAACGCGGGAACGAGATCGGCTATGATATTCATCGTTCCTGAAAGATTTCCTTGTGAGGGATTAAATTGGGGACGAGCCGTTTCATCACATGGATTTTTTTAATGGTAAATGCAATGACTCCTCTAATTCCTTTTAATCACCCCCCATATACAATGTCACTTCGAATTGTCTTCGTGCGCTAGAGAAGAGGTCCCCAACCCTATGCCCGCGGGTACCATGGCGCCCGCCGAGCTTTTTGCGTCTGTCCATCCCTTTTTGACCACAGCTGAAAATTTATTGACTAATAATGTTAATCTGTCACTTTTCCGACAAAAATCAATTTTGTGCTTATTTACAGTTATGCTGTTCTCAAGAAGTTGGTGATTGAAAGGACCCCCCTCCTCTCTTTTCAATCCCTCCCTCTCATTCCTCTTTCCTTGCCAGCTCATTTTCAAAATGTACTTTATTACTCGGAACTATCATTCTACTCACTAATACCATGCTAATACTTCTATCCTTTGTAAATATCTCGACATGGGTCTACCCAGCTTTGTTGCCTGAATAAACACAGAATAAATATATATTTTTAAAATGTACCTAAGCACCAAAATGGCGTTGAGTGTTTAAATATTGCCTTGTGTATTTATTTTGGTCATGTTAAAATCTTAAATAAAGCAGTATTTGGTTTATTTATTGACAGTGATTTTTGGTTTGGTGAAAATTGTTTCACTTGTTTAAACTGGTTTTGGACTAAATTTTCGTTTGTACCATTTGCGATATTTTATATAAAAATTAAAAAAATATATATACTCATAATTTTTTTAATAATATGCATTTGTGTGTGTGTATGTATGAGAGGGAGATTGGTGTTGGAATCCCAGTAGAGTGTATTGAGGCTGGTTTTTCCAAAATAGTTTTCCTTTCTTCGTCTACGCAAATATGGGTACACTATCCCTAGATTTAATCTTCCTCATCTATAACTCACCAGCGTAATTAGTACGCATACGTATAGCCTGAATCGGTAGTAAGACACGAGGGGATTTAAATATATATAGAGAGAGGAGTCCTATTCTTCCCCCTCCCCCCTTTCCTCTCGTTCAAAAAAAAATTGTGCTTGGACTACCAAGGTTTGTTCCAACAGTTTTTTTCTATATATTTTTTCCCCTATTTTCTAATCATCCTGGTTAAACGCTTATTTAATTAATTACTCTAACGTATTAGGGATGATGAAGTCTACTCACATATGCGTGGAGAGAGAGTGATAAACTATTTAGGAAAGCCTTCAGCCCATCTGGTAGGGATTTGAACCTTGATCTCCTCATCATCGGCAGTCCAGTCTCTTGTGAAAGTGACTTGTTAGACCATTCTGCCACCAAGGTGAACCTATTTTTCTTGGTATAAATAAAATATCCCTACTCTTAAGCTTCATATAAGTCCCTAATGTGTATTAAATTGTGCCTCTTTTTTTAAGACGTCTTATCAAAAGTTTCAGAAACCTCCAAATTAAAATGATATTCTTTATGGTAAAAAAAAACAGTCCTACTAATCTAACAATGTCAAATTACTCGAAGGAAATAAATAGGGGATGTCATAGTCATCCTAACAATGATATCCACCTCCTACATATTTCTCCCCTACGTCAGAATTATCTGCGCCAATGTGTTCCTGCCATCGTCGTAATCATACCCATCGGCATCATCATAATCATCGTCAGCGTCGAACGAGGTAGCTGGCGAGGATATGTGCCATGTAGGGCTGGCTAGTTATTCCAGGAAGGGTGAGGGGAGGGGGAGGGGAAATTAGGGGAGGTGGGGGGGCTTAGAGTGATGGCGAGAGTTTGATAATCTGTGACGTATCGGAAATTGGTTGGGCCGTGGCCGGACAGAGGATATCCTATAGCCGGACCCATGCATGCTGCTGTCACACACACACACTCACACATGGCATGTAAAACAGTTCGGATTCAGGTAAAGAAACAGTCTAACTCACACATCGACTGGGATATTCCCCTCCCCCAAAATTCAAACAAGCTAGGTGTTAGCACTAGCGTGTTTGAGTTCGATCTCCAACCAGATTAATTTAATTTACACTGACTTAATTTATCATATTTTTTCCAAGCAACAAAAATGTTGTAAGATAATGCTATTTTATAACTTGTTACATTTGAGTGATGTAGGCCTTTAGCATTTTTGCTAGGTCTATATAACAATGACAAAAGCTACTAAAAATTGCTAACAAATTATAACATGTTTTATCTAGTCTGCATCATGGCGGTGGAGGATAATTTACTTCTTTTGGCTGTGTTTTGTGTAATGAACAAAAAAAGAGCCAAAATACCATTTTGGGTTCGACCATTTTTACTAGCTAGAGCTAAATAGTGTTCCAGTGACCTTCTGACTTATATTCTACGTGATGACCCTGGCTTGTTGTATGGGGAACTCAAAAGCTGATTCCAGTTTAAAGAACGTTGTTTGGATAACTAGCCAGGACTTTCGAGTACCTAATTAATTTTATTGTTATTCAAAGAAAGAGAATGAACACCTCTCTTAGGGATGATATTCCAGGGAAAGAACAATTTAAATAATGTTGCCAACTATGGAACTGGCCTTAGTCCACAAACAAGGTATACCCCACCCCGTCTGCGCCGTAGTCTTGACCTAAGGTGTATGATGGAGGAGGGTATTGTAGATAAAAATAACCGCATTGGTACGAATAGAACACACTCAGTCAAAAATCACTTGTGGAAAACTACTCCAGTTGGAATTTGAGAAATGCACTTCTAGATAAGTAGTTTAGTAAGCTTCTTTGGTTATTTATTTATCTTACTAAGCAATATATATATTTAAGACTTGCTATCTAAGTCAAATACCTTCAATAATAAACATGAAATCACCTGTTCTTTGGGGGAAAAGGGTATAAAACTGACAATACAATAGTCCAGAAGCTTGATTTGATCAAAACTACGCCTTAGTGCTAGTATTTAGGCTAGCAGTTAGTCTGGTGTGTAAATCGTGTTCTTACATAAAACTATTAGAATGGATGTAGAATAAATATCAATTCTTTACAAATATCGATATATTATTCCTGTCGATACCAATTGTTTTGTTTCGATACTTTTACTCACACGATTACTTGAACCCACGATATCGGATTGTTATCGAAATAAATATGCATTTGTTTATAATTAAGGTATTTGTCTTAGTAATGTAATATTTTTAAGCCCACACACTAATAGCCTGATTAAAAATTAATTCTTCTTTTCGTAAATGAGCTAGAAACAAACTAGGCCCTATATTAAAATGATGTAATTCGATCATTATTATATTCAGTAATTTATTATAGGAAAAGTAATGTTATAGTGCTAACATTTTATTAATTGCTAATAGAAAAGTACAAATATGCTAGCTGTATAGATGGAGTCTACAGTAGCCCCATGACTTCTTTGGTGCTGACTGACATCTCACAGCTGAGAGCTAACGGCTTTGAAAAGCTACCAGACCAAATTATGTATCCCTACGCCGAACCATATGATCTGCAAAAACCTGTGTTTAGCAGCTGTCACTTCTGACGGTCAAAATTGAGGTATATACCTAAATGTTGACCGTCAGAAGTCAGCTGTGAGCTGTCAGTCAGCACCAAAGAAGCCACGGGGCTACTGTATAAATACAGAAGCACTATGATCAATATTTTTGTACATGAAAACACTAAAAAGCGATAGATTTTCATTTACGTAAGGTATTTAACGTGCATATTCTGAACCGACTGATAATATCAGCACGGGACCTATAAACTAACTTAAATTCAGAACAGACACAACATCCAGCCCCATACCGTTAATTCAACACTTTTAAAGGTCAAACCCACAGATCACCAATGATCAATTTTTCGGCCCTACTAGAAATTGAACCCGGGACCTTTACTTCATAAAACAAAAAAAGCTACCAATTGAACTAAGGTGCCGGACTAAAATGCGTTGGACAAAATTAATCAAATGTCCTGGTTATTATTATGATACAAATACTTTTTTTACTGATAACTTTGCTTTCGATACTTTAAGGTGGGAGTGTGGGGGACGCGATCTAAGGGCAGTGTTTGTGTAGCTTGTATATCAAAACATGTTTTTTCTAGTTAAAATAAATAAAAACATTGCTCCAGTAGAAACATAAAGAGTTTTATCTTCTTCACATGGTGATATCAACAGTTGTTAAATATGTCATGACTCATGAGCATAGTGGCATTAGATGAGAAACTTTTTAAATGAAGAGCTACAGTTTTCATTAAGTTACAGGACACCCTTGACCTATGTTCACTAACTAATGAATTCACGATGTGAAGAAAATTAAACTCTATGTTTTTACTGGAGTTATTATTTGATTATTTTGAAAATAAAAAAGTTTTAATATCAAATCTGAAAAATACTAGTCCATCCTTAACTAGCGTTCCTACAGTAGCCCCATGGCTTCTTTGGTGCTGACTGACAGCTCACAGCTGACTTCTGACAGTCAACCTAAATTTGGACTGTCAGAAGTGACAGCTGCTAAACACGTTTTCGCAGATCATATGGTTCAGCGTAGGGATACATAATTTGGTCTGGTAACTTTTAAAAGCAATCCGTCATCAGCTGCCAGTCAGCACCAAAGAAACCATGGGTCTACTGTAACTCTCCCACCCTAAATGAGTAAAATATAGATTATTTTCTCTACAAACCCTATCCATAGCCAAAAGTGAGTAGCAGAAGCGATAGTCAAGCAGTGAAACGCATTTGACTAGTATTACATTAGTCTGTTGTTGCAGCGAAACCAATGTTCTAATCCCTGTTGGGTAAGACGATGGTACCATTTTTTTTCTCCCTCATTATAGTTCCAGAATATTCATATCAGATGGCCTTTACTTTAATTATTGGACTAATCATATTCCTAGTTGTACACACTAGTGATTTCTCGTGACTTGAACGCTTTCCACCCCGACTTTAGTGAGAACCGGTAAACCTAGGTTGCGTTACTAGGGAAGTTACACGAGCATCCATGGGACGGGGGGCGGCAGGGGGGGGGGCGGGGGGCTCTG
>CABEEJ010000083.1:225186-237363 GCA_901482245.1 Timema douglasi | reverse complement strand
GGGGAATTGGGATTAAAGAGAACACGTTTTAAAGTCCGTAACTTATTATTGCATTTTTTATGCCAAAAATAATTGTTGATCCAAAATAAATCAAATATGGCTTCAATAGACTTTTAAGCTGCATTTTTAGTACACGTGGATTATCTCAGAGTGGAAATTTTAACGGTATACCTACTCTCAAAAATAATTCTCTGATTTCCTTGACGCTCTCTACCAAGTGAAAGGCCAACCTTCCGAAAGAGACCCTAAGACCGTGGTCAAACGGCGACCCAAAACCATGATAACTGATTAGTTATTACACTGCCAATCCAAGACCGTGATCACATTATCGATCCAAAACATTGATCCCACTGTCAACCCATAACTGGGGATCACACTTTTGACCCAAATTGTGATTCCACTGTAAACTCAAAACTGGGGGTTATATTATCAATCCAAAATAGTGATCCCACTTTCAACCCAATACTGGGGATCACACTCTTGACCCAAAACTATTATCCCATTGTCAACACAAAACTGGGGATTATATTGTCAATCCAAAAAAGTGATCCTAGTGTCAACTCAAAGCTGGGGGTTATATTATCAATCCAAAATAGTGATCCCACTTTCAACCCAATACTGGGGATCACACTATTGACCCAAAACTATTATCCCACTGCCAACACAAAACTGGGGATTATATTGTCAAACCAAAACAGTGATCATAGCTTACTGTAAACTCAAAACTGGGGGTTATATTATCAATCCAAAATAGTGATCCCACTTTCAACCCAATACTGGGGATCACACTATTGACCCAAAACTATTATCCCACTGTCAACACAAAACTGGGTATTATATTGTCAATCCAAAACAGTGATCCTACTGTCATCTCAAAACTGGGGATCACACTATTGAACCAAAATTGTTGTCCCAGTGTCTTTATTTTTGTCGCCATATCTTACCACTTGTGCCGATATTACGTCATCGGACGTCTAGTGTTTCCCACAAACCTCCGCGATCGCACATGGACGGGTCGTGGAGGGTTTTCTCCCGCGGGAAGAAGTAGTTTGGGTGGTTTACGTGAGGATGTAGCATGGTGTATGTGAGGCAGTATTGTCTCGGGAAATTAAGAGGGTGACCATCACCCCTCTTGAACTGGTGGAATGGTTCGAGAGAAAATTGTACAGAAAAAATTGTAAAGGTGATACAGTGCAATAAAATAATGCTTTACAATACTTTACTTGTACACACTTGTTCAGGTTATACCTACATTCTATAATTCAACAACTCTATCCGCACCGGTGACTAAATGGTTCAGGGTGCAAGAAACGTCGTTGGTCATTGACGAGGAAGGTCAGGATTCGTACACAGACGAGTTACCTTCGGAGCTAGTTCTTCCGTCCTCTCTCCACGAGCTTGCATTAACGAAAAACAAATATCTACATTGAACATATCTTTATAAAAAAAATAGTACTTTAGGTCATTGTCTAGGGCGTAGCCTAGGTATATAAGATGAAAATTGAGGAAATTTTTCTCCATTGAAAGTACTGCAAGCGCATTTAGTCTTTCTGTTAAATAAAAGAAACGAAAAAAAATGAATCAAATAGAATAGCTGGAAGCAGAAAAATAATCTAATTCTACACTCTTCTACACTTTTATCACATTCAAGAATATGATACACGGTTTTTAAACACAACACACGCCGAGTAAAAAAAACTTCCTTCCACCATCACGCCAGAGCCGGCACACAGTGGGGCCAAATCCCGAAAAGCTGGCCAAAATATGAAAATATTATTCAATTTGTATGAAATTTAGTATATAGGGGTTTTAAAGGTTTCTGATTAAAAATCAAAAGTCAGAATTGATAAACAAAAATGGCGGTTCTAAAGTCATAAAAGGCGGCAAAAATATTCACGTCTCATTCATTTTTTGTGAAACTTGGTACCTTGAGGTTTTAGAGTCACTGAATATGAAACCAAAGTAAAAATTGCAAAATAATAAAATGACGGATCCAATATAGCGACCATAAATATTTAAACATATACAATTTAGTCAAAATAACATCTCTTTTAGTAAAATATCGTCGATATTATTAAAACCTTTGGAAGTTGATTGGCATGAATAGCAACGTTGAGTGGACACAGTATTGGTAATTGCATTACAAACTTTGCCATCTATCATTGTTAAAGCAAGTTTATAAGAAAATGATATTTCTTTTCCATCTCTTATAGTCTCAAAAGGTACAAGTTTTGTCTCTTGTTCTTTAAGACACTCGGTTTGTCTTAAAGTGTCTTCCGTATTTTCGTGCAAAAATTCAATTTTAATTGGCCTACAAAATCGAGGAGATGAAGGTCTTGGATTTTTCCACACGATGATTTCTGCATTAGTAACTCCATCTTCGGATATGAGTTGTAGTGGAACAAGTGAAGTGAAAAAAATATTTACATCTGATATCTTTCCGTCATCATCAATGAATTTTTGTTTATACGTACTTTGGCCAGAGCTGCTATCACAACCCCACTTGCAAATCAAATTAAAATTACGAAGTTTTTAAGAGCTCATGCTTTTAATAACGTCCAGTTGAGTCGACAAAATTTGTTCAACTGTATGGTCTAATAACGCCTGTAGTTTTACTTCAGCACTGCATTCAGTTACAGTGATGCTTGATGTATCAGGATAACATTTACGTTTAGCTTTTAACACTTCTTTATACGATGGATACAGTTTACAATTATTTTCTAAACTTATATTTCTTAAACCCTGATATTGACTTCACGATAATTTCTGCTCAATTATAAGTGAAAGAGCGTTATCGCCGGAAATAATGGTTTCTGTAATAAACTTCAAAGATTTTCGATATCTTTGAGCTTTAGATGGGCTGCCCAATGTCACATCTTTCACAACTTCCGCAGCATACAATTTTCCTGAAGCTCGAAGGCTTATTTGGGTTGCATAGGAAAGTTCTTCGGTCTTTGCCAGTGAACGAATTTCTTCGGTCCTTCTTCGCTTCGTTCTTTCGTTGGAATCTGTAAATTCCGAACTCGGGCGACCTGAACGTTTTTTCTCTAAATCTTCTTTGATTCTATCAAAACAAACGAACACGCCTAGCCATTCATGATATGTATCATAAAAAACATTTTCTGTCCTTTTAACGTATTGCCACTTTGTTCTAAAGTAGTGTAATAATTTGCGTATGACTGCTTTCGCATCGTCTGATAACGTAAACGAACGTTGCAATTTGTTGGAAATATATTTTTCAATTTTGTCATATGAAACAGTCGCATTTCAAGTAGTATTTCACTTGCTTAAAAATTTCCTTTCTGGATAAACCAATCGTTTCATAATCATAAGCAGGTTCTGAAACATTAAAATATCAACTTATTAAATTAATAAAATTTATATTTCAAAACATTATAAATTATTATTGATAAACTGTTTAGAACTTTAAGTGTATTGCGAAACTGAAACTGAGAATTATACTAAATAGCAAAACTTTTTTCAACCGAACATTTCACTTATTACGAATAAATATATATATATATATGTTATGTTCTTATAAACATTATATATATATATAATATATATATATATAATGTTTATCAGAACATAACAGTAAATGATTTTTCTAAAGAAACTGTGGCGACTACGGAGCTATTTGTGACGCGTAGACTGTAATTCATTTATAAGTAGCGTGTTAAATTAAACACTTTTGAAATATAACAACAGTTTCTCGTTAAATTTTACTACACATTATATTAATTATATTTAAAAAATATTTTACGTGTTTTTTTTCCTTGACGGATGAAATATATAAGCGTCTTTTAACATGCTTTATTAACGCGTATTCGTAATAATTTTTATAAAAATGTACACAAGCCACAATGGCAGATGTTTTTTATATTCTCTTAAACAAAAGTATAAACTACAATTTAGAACAAGTTTCGTTGCAGAACTCTGCAGAACTTATAACTTTTTCTCTAGTTTTTTAAAATATTCGCATGCAATTTTTCATTATTTTTATTAAAAATATTGTTAAACTATTAATTTATATGTTATTATTATTATTATTTGTGTAATATATGATAATATTCTACTTACTTTCAACAGAAAAGTCCATTTTACAGAATTAAAATTGACGAACTGTACGAATTCAGGTGCATTTTTCACTATAACGTTATTAATCTTTTTCGCGCGGTTCAGAAGCTACTCGTACGAAGGTTACCTTGACACCTAAATTTAACCACCAGGTTTACCTGGTTAACTCCTCCTAATTGTTCCGCTAGACACTTAAAATATCAGTCTATCCAACCCTACACTTTAAAACCCCTAAAAAAGACCTTTATTTTTTTACTTTTGGCCAGCTTTTCGGGATTTGGCCCCACTGTGCGGCACTGCGAGAGCAACAGTGCTTTCTCTACCTGGCAGTCCCACCTTCCTCCCTACCCCCTTTCTATGTGCGCATGCGCACAACAGTCTAACATCACGTCACTGGCACTGTCAAACGCAGAGTTCCATACAAACATATTTTTATCTTTTTCATAAATTGGGGGATGGCTATTGAAGTACTGACATTAACCTTAAGGAATATAGCCTATATCGTACTACAAAAATAAAGACAGAATTAAAGAAAAAAGGACTCATTATATTAAATGTTATCGATAATATCAAGTGGAAATAAGTGGAGCTGAAGTTCCGCAGTTCCTATACACGAGCCGCCACTGGTCCTGAGGATATCAATTAACTACCAAAGCACCACTAAAAGGTTATCAAGAGGAAGTGCTCGTCGCTTTTACCATGTTAGCAAGCTGTGAGAGGGGGGCAGGGGGCGGTGGGTGTCAATACACAAATAATTGAATTAAAACGGGCTCCCCAGAACTTTAAACTGACTATACAATTAAAAAAACCTTTAAATGAGAGACATAAAGATGAATTAAATAACTAAGCTATTGTATGGGACTTATTTGTTTTTTGGCACTGTGTCTCACTACCCGCTCAGGTTGTATACTTATGTAGGCTAATAATTACGCTAATGGGTTAGGGCAGATGAAGGTTGAATTTAGAGGAAGTGTACTCGCATTTGCGTGGATAGAGAGTGGGAAACCATTCCCTTAAAATACTGCTTCGGTCTAAACATAGAGTTTAATTATTGTCTTCACATAGTTATATCAACAATTCTTGAATATTTGTCATGAGCGTAGTGACATTAGATGAGAAACTATTTGAATGAAGAGAAATATTATTATTATTATTATTATTATTATTATTATTATTATTATTATTAGCACCACGTCTTACTACCCGTTCGGGTTATACGCACTTACGCTAATGGGAAATGGTAGGGTGATTGTGAGATGAAATGAAGGACCTACAGTTTAACGTGGAATCCGAAACACGGTGGAGGCCTGGCATTCCTCACATTCACATGAAGAGAAAAAGTTGTCATTAAATTCCAGGACATCCTTGACAGATATTCAAACACTGTTGAGGTCACAATGTGAAGAAAAATAAACTCTATTTCTACTGAAGAAATATTTGATTTCTTTAGAATAAAAAAATATATATATTTTTCCATAAAAACTGCAAAAGAACTAACTCTAACTCGAAGCTCCCCACAGTCCAACCTTTAAGTCACACATTCAAGTAAAAACTTTATGCCTCTTGAGTAAGATATAATATTTTTATTTTATTATTAATTGTGTATCCAGCTGTTGGAACAGTAACCTTGCGGCCGACACTGGCGATTATTGTCAACTGACTGCAGATTTCGACAAACACGTTACCCGCCAGTTGTGTCAGACTGACAACAAATACCTCCCCGAGTCCATTTCAAAGAGAGACAGCAATCACCTGATTTCTGCGATACTTCCTCCGATTGTTTCCGATGTTTGTTTGTTTTTATTTTACTTCCTTTTAACTTCTACTTGTGATTTGTTTACAAAAGCCCTCTCTCGCAAGCCACAAGTAGCTTATAACAATACTATTTATTGGCTGGTGTTGACACGTATGGCAAGGGGGTGAGGAGGTTTCTGGGGAAGGGAAGTTGTGTGTGTGTGAGAGAGAAAGAGAGATTGCGCCGTGACGCGTGATTTGGCTGCAGGGGCCTCTATTGATCTGCTCCTCACCGCGAGGACCGCCAATGAGCTGAAACAACAGACACCTCCCCCTTTCCTCCCTCTAATGCATTCCCTCGTGGAGGCTGTACGGTGCTGCCATCTCTGCGGGGCGCATGCGTACTAAGTCACTCTGGAACGGGATTTCTTGGGAGGAATAGCTTCCGTGGCTCTCTGGTACAGGATTATTTTGGAGTTGGAGGGGGTGAGAAGTTGTGTCAAGGGATTTTTTTTTTTCCAAGGAAGCGAGAATTGGAGAGTTTGACATGGTATTCTGTCAAATTTATAAGAAAGACAATTTTATGCTTGGGATATGTCGAATAAAAACTAATGTCGGAGGTGTTTTTAAATGTTACGTAGCCATTTAATATGGAAAGTAAATGAAGAATGACACAAATTGACCGAAATAACAAATTACCTTAGTAGGCTAACTTAAGAATACTGAACCAACGTTGATATTTGAAGGGATCATACATGCATAGTTACACTATTATACTAGGAATGAGGAAGGTATTATTATTATTATAACACCACGTCTTACTACCCATTTGAGTTAAAAGTCTAAATACTAATTACGTTAATGGGTTAAGAATGAGGAAGGTTGAATTTAGAGGAAGTGAACCCACATTTGTTTGGAGGTAAAATGGAAAACTATTTAGGGAAAACCACCCCAGTTCATCCGACCGAGATTCGAACCTTGATCTACCCCGTCCTCGGCAGTCTAGCTCAACACGAGACTAGCACGTTAGCTAACTACGCCACCGAAGTGGGTATGAGAAAGGTAAATACTAGATAGTGTACCTGCATTTGCGGAAGGGAGAGTGGAAAATCATTTAATAAAAAAACCTCTCAGTCCATTCAACTTGGATTCAATTAACATACTCTTTCTCACCAGCAAAACATTCACGACAATACTGATGCCTTGGACCACATGAGCACTGGTGTGGATTTCATGCCTATATAAAACATTTTTTAAATTGTACCAAAAGATTTAACTAACATTTTCTATTAAAAAACCCCAATCTAACCTAATATTTTGCTCCATATCTAAATACACTTCTGGGCTTTTTCTCATTTGATTATGCTAATTAAGAATTAGGAGTATGGCTGTGGAGTCAATAGTACAAGCCTTCGACTCTTGACTCCTTCATAAATGGCTAAAATATTTACATAAGAATATAACCCGAACGGGTAGTAAGACATGGTGCTAAAAACAACTATCCATTCACTACTAGGCGCACGCCTATAAGCCTGAATATCAAGCTCATGTAGTCTCTTTTTTCGGTGATTTTATCTAGCACCGCATCTTACTATCCGTTGGGGTTATACGGTTATCCCTAATGGTATTAGGGATTAGAGAGGTTATGTTTATAGAAAGTGTACCGGCATTTGCGTGGAGGTAGAGTTGGAAACCATTTAGGAAAAATCCCCCTCAGTACAACCGACCGAAATTCGATTCTTGACTTCTCCGTCATAGATAGTCTAGTCTACTGCGAGAGTAGCGCGTTAGACCACGCGGCCATCGAAGCGGGTCCCGCTGGAGTTGAGATTGAGGCTCTAATCCATTTCCGGTGTATAGAAAAGGTTTTATTTTCTATAAATGGTTTCCCTCCTGCATGCAAATACAGGATAGGTCAATATTTTCTCTAAATTATACAGTCTTAAACCTTTTCCTTAAGTACAATAATTAAATTCACTTAGCCCGCTTTATTGACCGCATGGTCTAAGGTGTCACTCTCGTCATAGACTTAACTGTTAATGATGGTGAGATCATGGTTCAAGTCCTGGTCACATACTCTAAGAGTTTTTTCCCCATTACATTACATTTTCTACTCTCCTTCCAAGCAAATACGTGAATACTTTATTTAACTGGAAACTTTCCCATCCCTAACAAATTGGTGTAATTAGTTAAAATGCATGCATCTCAAACGGTTTGTATAATATGGTGCGGGTAGTAACATGTGAAACAAAAAAATTTTTATTTCATATTTTGAGAATTTAATAACTATTTTACCATGATCTACATAGAATAAGTGAATAACACTTGAAATCTAATTAATTTATACTGAGACAACTAAATACAAATTGAGTGAACCACACGACAACAAAACTCAAGATTAATAAGATTATTATTATGTCCTCTATTTTATTGTTCATAAAAATCCCCTAAAAATCCTTCAAATAGAGCCTGGTTACAAATAATTTTAGTTTAGTTTTACCGTCATGTGTGTGTCAATTAGCACGTGATTCTTTACACAAAACACAAGCTGTCCTTTCACGTAAAATTGAATCTTCCGTGAAAGTTGTGTATCAATCTTGTTCTTGACCTTGGAGGGGCTAAAGACCACGCTGTTCATTGATTCTTCTGAAACAAAGAGAAAATACCAATATTTAGATTTTTAAGACAGGCTGATTACTTAACATTAAGGTACACACTACATAGTATTTGGCCCAATTTTATTGACTAAGTACGCCTCAAATGCGGTTCGATACCAAACAAAACACGACACCAGCTACCTAGATCAGAGTGGAATGACCCAGTTTCATTTGAAAAAATAGCATATTCCATTTGAGTATAGCTAGGTTAGGTGACGTCTTGTATTTAGTATAGCGCCGCACTTGAGGCGCACTAAGTCTGACTATGAAACTGGCCCATTTGACTGAAATATTGAGAATGGACGTAAAAATCAAAGTGACAAGTTACAGGTTTAAAACCAGGCTGAGATTCAACTTGACCTGCTCGTCACAGGCAGTCAAGTCTATTTGTGAACTTGAGGCCTCAGACGGTGCTGCTAGAAGTTCAGGTCTATCACTTGGGTATCATAGTGATCGACAACATGTTAAGATCCCCTTGGTTTGATTTCAGGTGTCTAAGACCCCATTGATTTGATTCTAGGTGTTTAAAATCTCCTTGGTTTGATTTCTGGTGTCTATGATCCCCTTGGTTTGATTTCAGGTGTGTAAGATCCCCTTGGTTTGATTTCAGCTGTGTAAGACCCTATTGATTTGATCCCAGGTGTCTATTATCCCCTTGGTTTGATTTCTGGTGTCTATGATCCCCTTGGTTTGATTGCAGGTGTCTATGATCCCCTTAGTTTGATTTCAGGTGTCTATAATCTCCTTGTTTTGATTTCTGGTTTCTATGATCCCTTTGGTTTGATTTCTGGTGTCTCTGATCCCCTTGGTTTGATTTCAGGTGTGTAAGATACCCTTGATTTGATTTCAGGTGTCTAAGACCCCATTGATTTGATTTCAGGTGTTTAAAATCTCCTTGGTTTGATTCCAGGTGTCTATTATCTCCTTGGTTTGATTTCTGGTGTCTATGATCCCCTTGGTTTGATTGCAGGTGTCTATGATTCCCATGATTTGATTTCTGGTGTCTATGATCCCCTTGGTTTGATTTCAGGTGTGTAAGATACCCTTGATTTGATTTCTGGTGTCTATGATCCCCTTGGTTTGATTTCAGGTGTGTAAGATACCCTTGATTTGATTTCAGATGTGTAAAACCCCATTGATTTGATCCCGGGTGTCTATGATCCCCTTGGTTTCATTTCTGGTGTCTATGATCCCCTTGGTTTGATTTCAGGTGTGTAAAATCCCCTTGATTTTATTCCAGATGTGTGGTATCCCCTTGGTTTCACTCTAGGTGGTGCTGACCATTTGTCCCCTATTTGAATATACACTCATCCTACTTGTAAAAGGTATAAGGTGTATTTCCCTATTTTAAATTTGTTTGTAAGTGGTTATCTCATCCTAATCTGTGTGTTTAAAAAAAGTATGCTTGCTAGATATATTAATCAAACAAAAATTTCTATCCTGGAAATGTGTATGTTTAGAAATGATTTCCAAGCGCCTATGACGAAGATTTGTTCTGTATTCTGATAAATCATTCTTATAATGCTGTAACCTATAAGTTAAGAGGTCGGTTCCGTTGGATTCATGCAGCAACAACAGCAGCAGCAAAGGCAGTCAGAGATATTGAGCAAGGTCGGGTAGGCACACAATGGCTCGCGAATACAATGGCCTGACAAAAACGAGGATTGGAGGGGGGAGCAGAGGGGGGAAGTACTTGCCTACGTGCCACGGAGGAAAGAGGAGAGGACTAGATCTTTAACTGATTTTCTCGGAAACTTCGATTTTAAAATTATTACTTTTAAAGACCCCACTTTTTCTGAAGAGAAATGTTCTAACACTGTTATATTTCTTATAAGGATGGCAGTTTGGAAGCTTTAAAACCATCTGAAACAATCCTCAATTATCTTAAAATGTTCTATTGTGACCTTGTTAAGAAATAGTATTAATTTGTTTGAGGAAGGCTAGATCTATGTTTACAGCCATTTACTATGATCAAGACGTGTATTAATCATGACTTATGAATGTGTGAAATGCCAAGCCTCCACCGTGGTTTGGATCCCACGTTAAACTGTAGGTCCTCCATTTTAATCTCACAATCACCCTACCATTACACATTAGCGTAAGTTTGTATAACCCGAACGGGTAGTAAGACGCGGTGCTAATAATAATTATAATAATAATTTACTCTGATCTTAGCATTGCTACATTTCTCATGAGATGGTGCTAAAAATTATGAGAATTTCATATGCACCAAATACGAGTTTTTTAATCCTCTTTGGTCTAGTGGTCAGAATTCCTGGCTACAGATCCAGAGATCCCGTGCTCGATCCCCGGCACTTCCATACTTATCCGTAAGGCTGTGGGTCTGGAACGTAGTCAACTCAGCTACGTGGGGACACATGAGGAGCTACTTGAATGAAAAAGTAGCAGTACCAGTCTATAAAACCGAGATTAACGGCCGAAGGGTTCGTTGTGCTGACCACATGACACTCTCTATCAGCAAAGGTTGGCACTATCATCGCCAACAGATGGAGGCCTCTTGGTCGGAATGGCTCTATTGCTATGGACGCTATGTAGTTTATAGAATATAGACAGACACATGCATACTCCTCGCATCCATGTTGGCATGAATTATATTTTGAAATAACAAAACACTATTTAAACAATATGGTGTTTCTGAATGACTGCAACTTGGTAGCTGGCCTCATTATCACAAGGACCTGGATTTTGATGACGTCATCATCTTTTTTTTTTGTTCGTTACATAAAATGTTCATGAGTAAATAAACTCTGTTAATGATCCCCTTTTTTTAGAAAAGATTACTTTATAGGCCCGTTTTTCTTTTGTTTTTTTTGTCATTTTGAAATTTAAGGTCATATTTTCTTTGTGTCATTTTTATACATTTTAAAGTAATTTCTTAGCCATTTTAAGGCATTCATGTTGAATAAGTATATTTTCTAACACTATCGGTATTTTATAAATGCATAAATTCTAACAAAAAATTCAACACACTTGGAATAAAAAAGATATGTAGGAAATTAATTGTGTATCCTCTTTGCTCAATTGGTTTTACAGTTGTAAAATACGCATTCCTGGTGAGACAGCAACTAAGGTTGGGTTGGGAGGGGGTAGATATTACTCCTGATGGAGATATTTATAATCAATATTATATTTAGCAGAATGTAAGACATTAGTTGTTAAAGTATTTTCTTTGCACGTACAGTACATATTTTGTAAAGGGTGTGTTTGATTTATTCGTATGAAATTAATACGAATTTTTGTTCATATTTTTTTTAAATTTGAAGTAATTGTTTGGAATTTTTAGGTCATTTCACAGGCTATTTTTTTGATAATTTTAAGGTTATCAAAATCCGGAGCCTTCTATTTACGCCTTAATTTAATATATAGACCTAGGGATGAGAAAGACAGTTTAGGGGAAGTGCATCCTCATTCACAGGGAAAGGGGGTTGGGTAAACCTCAGTAATAAGTTCTTATGATCCCATTTGGATCTCGACTGTCCTGTTACCAGAAAACCAATATTTTGCAAAGATGGATCTTAAACTGTTTGACCAGCAGCATGGGTATTGGTCAATTTATGTCTCTGCTAACCTTAATATCAAGACACATTGGGCAAAATTAAGGTGGGGATGTAATGAACGCAAGTTAAGGGCAATGTTTTTTCGCAGGTTTTATAGCAAAACATTAATTTGTAAAAAAAAAAAAAAAAAA
>CABEEJ010000083.1:202353-217127 GCA_901482245.1 Timema douglasi | reverse complement strand
GGGGGGGGCGTTGTTCCTAAATGGTTTTCCACTTTCTCTCCATGTAAATGTGGGTTCACTTCCTCTAATTCAACCTTCTAAATTCGTAATCCATTAGAGTAATTAGTACTTAAAGCGTATAATCCGAACGGGTAGTAAGACGCGGTGCTAAAAAAAAAAAGTTACGCTTATTCGTAAATACGTCATTGTGATACTTTGACTTAACAACGCCATACATCGAGCGCCACTTTAAACACAATATATGGCGTTCCTAATAAGCTGACGCATTTCTAATGGTGTCATCGTCATTTTGTTTCATATTTTGTATTAATTTGTAGCCTACATAGTGAGTATGTAAACTATTAGTTTTCTTATAATTATATGTGTATTTTTAAACTCCATAGCATTAGCCCGCAAGTGAGCTATACCAACCGAGAGGTCACCGCAAGTTGGCGAAGATAGTGCAAACATTTGTTGATAGAGGCTGTCTTGTGGTCAGTACATCAAACCACATGGCATCGAACTTGTTAATCTCAATTTTCTTGACTGAACCGGCTAAATTTTTATTCAAGTATCTCCTCAACAATTGCTCTTACGAGGCTAAGTTGACTCTGTTCCAGATCCACATTTTCAAAGAAAATTTTTAAAGAGCAGGGTAATATAACCCAGGAACCTTTGAATCTGTAGTGAGGAACTTTAACTATTAAATCACAAGGACAGTCTGCTTTCATATTTATACACTTAATAAGATAGTATACTGAATAAAGTTTTATTTTTTCAAATCTTTCTTTCGTAAACAGAATATACCTAGGTATACAGGTTAATGGAAACTAATACATGTCAAAAATACATCGTATTTAGCAAAATTCGAATTACGTGGTTTTTAAACATGCGCGAGTGTCTTAGGAATGAGTTAACCGCGTAAGTATAGGATTTATTGTATATTTTTAAAATGTTCAAATCGTTTTAAAATGTTAGTAAATATGTTCCCAAATTTTAGCATATTGGCCCTTGAAAGTCTAATGACTCCTAACAGGAATGACGCGGGCTAGGGCGTAAATCTTGTCTACTCTGGTTTTAAAAGTACAGGACGGTCTGGGTTTGAATCTTACCCGAGTGTAATGAGGGTGGTTTACCCTAAATAGTTTTAAGCTTTTACTACACGCGATTGCAAAAAATCTATAAAATTCTTCTTTTCTCCTCTTTGGTCCATAAGTGCAAATTTACCGATATCATGGACGGTACGGTCCAATTTTATTAAACAAATAGTTAAGCTACTAGATCTACTATCATGTATTCATACGTAAATTAATGTGATATGGAGCTGTAGAGTTTGATAGGTATCATCAATACCCATAAAATAGCACTTATAAAATAGTAAAATGTAATGAATTTTGGCTGCGATAAAAGTTGGTGTTTTTATAAAAGGCCCTTTGTGGTGCACGACAAAAAATAAGATACGCTAATAGTGCAGTTGTGTTCTCAGTAGCAGTTCATCCACGATCCCGTGTGACGTCACAACAGTGACGGCATACAAGAGTCTGTGATGTGTGACCCGTGACGCCACGAAGAGGATATAACGGCTTGCCCGCCACCTTGATTCCGCTGCATCACGCCGAATAACGAGGGATGGATGAGATTAAAGGTAGGTCTGGTTCAGTGTTGCCAATTTAACTTTCATCCCACTAGATATAGTTTTTTTTTATGTAGGGTCTGGTGAGTAAAATAAACAAATAAAGCCTAGAGGAAAATCTATGTTTTCTTAGAGCTAACTAAATATTTTATAAGATTTATATTTGTATTTTTCTCAATTTTATAGTGATCTAAGTGCTAATTGAGATAGTAGCTTTAAGTTGGGCTGTATCTCTTTATATGTTAAAGTATTTAAAATACAAATTTTCAAAATTTGTATTTTAAGAATGTATTAACTACAATAGTAGCTTAATTTTCTTTGTCAAGAACTTTTGGTAATTTTGTATAAATTTTTATCGAATATTAAAAAGAAATTAAATTATAATGATCAATTCTAGAGACCCGCCTCGGTGGCGTAGTTGGCTAAAGCGCTTGTCGTGTAGAGCTCGACTACTGAGGACGGGGAGATCGAGGTTCGAATCTCGGTCGGGTGAACTAGGGGTGGTTTATCCTAAAAGGTTTTCCACTCTTCCTCCACGCAAATGCGGGTTCACTTCCTCTAATTCAACCTTCCCAATTCCTAATCCATTAGCGTAATTAGTACTTAAAGCGTATAGCCCGAACGGGTATTAAGACGCGGTGCTAAATATTATTATTATTCGAGTGCTATTTTTGTAGTACAAGTTGGCAGACTGGAGTAGTTACTCCCGTCCGGTGATGTTAAATGCTTCTTTTACATGCCATGTCTTCACTAGACGTCATCAAATTTTGAGTGAGACTAGGTTCAGAGTAAGCAATAACCCATTACTTCTTACCCTTCCCCTAAGTAAAGCCATCAAATCCACACGTTAAAAAAAGAACAACCCTTTGGGCACGCTGACAAAGGCGTAAGTCTCGTTTTATACCTTTGAATTGTGACAGTAAGGTTAAGGCTCTATTACCAACAGAATGTACTGATATGCTTAGATAAAAGTTTTCCACTATTCCTCTGCGCAATTATCGGTACATTTCCTGTAATTTTTTACCTTTCTAATGCATACGCCATAAGTTTTTTTTGTCCTAATTGGTTTTACACACACACTTCACGCAAATTCAGGCACACTTAATCTAAATTCAATCTTACTCATCCCTAACACATGAGTGAAAGGAAGCATTTTAGAGATAATATTCTCGCATTTGTGTGGAAGCAGAGTGGAAAACCTTTTATGAAAAAACTCATTAAACCCGATCGGGAATCTACCCATGATTTTCGCGTCATCAGTAGGTCAGTCTAATGAGAGAATGACTGAGGCCTTAGAGCATTTACACATTGAAGACCGTGCCATAATGTTATATTTGAACATGTTCAATTTACGTAAGAATTATTACTATATCTAACAGTAATGTCGATTCCTTTTATTCCTTTTTGTGGAACATAGGCTGGCAACAAAGCTTCGTTTTTAAAGTTTATTTATTTTCTGTTATACTTGTGAGATCGACCCATGGCTTTCCATGTTTTCTGCCTTCCTCATCGCCCATCCTCCACCAAGTCATAATAGCCATCATCAATTTTGTGTGAATTTCTTTTTTAGGATCGCGTTTTACTAGCGGTTTGCTTATATACTAATGTACTAATCACGCTAATGATTTTAGTAATAAGGTAAGGTTATATCTAGATAAAGCATATCAACATTTTCATGGAAGGAGAGTGGAAAACCATTTTGGAAAAAAACTTTCTCAGTACACCCGACTGAGAGTCGATCCTTGATCTCCCCGTCATCGTAAGTATAGTCTACAGATAGAGTAGCGCCTTAGACCATGCGGCCACCAAATGGTTTCCAACTATCCTTCCACGAAAATTTAGGTAGACTACCTTTGAAATACCTACTTCCTCATTCTTATCTCATTAGAGTAATTACTAATTACCATAATGCATATAACTTGAACAGGTAATAAGACCGTGGTGATAAAAAAAAAAGCACTACCACTTATGCACTACAACCGTGTGCTATAGAAGTAGAGTTGTGTGGTTGAGGTGGGCGTGAATTTATAATGGGTTATTTAAATTATCATAAAAATAAATCTTTGATTATTTTACCACTGATTTAAAAGTTCTAACAACGCCAACCTTTTAATTACGCACTACATTTTTAAGTGTCACTTTGGACCAGCCAATTCAGTTTTAATCAACTACCACAAAAAATTAATAAAACATTCAATGCAATGCAAATTAAATTTTAATTAGTATTTCAATCGCCTGTTTTGTGTAGGCTAAATAAGTTAAGTATATTTGTTAAATTTAAAATTCAAAATCAGTTTAATAAATACTTCAAAATTATTTTTTGCTACTTGAAATAAGTGCATATTTTTAATTCAAAAGAGTTGGAGAGCATTACGGAAACAATACGGGAGTGTCTCCCTAGAGCTTTCAAAATTGTGAACATTTTTGAAAAAAAAAGTACTTTTTTTTTAAATGTCACAGCTAGCGTCATGTCATCAGCATAACCACTCGTGGAAGTTGAGATATCAATAAAACATATTACAAGCTGATATTTTAAACATTCCCTATTGCTTGTGCATGCAAAAAAAATACACTTATTTTTTTTAAGGTAGAGCCTCGATCCTAACGCTGTATGTGTGGTGAAAAGTTGTACTATTATAATATAGCACTTCCAGTCTCTTTATCTCAATTAAAAGGTAAAATTGATCGTGACTAAAGGAACTCTAGTTCAATCATTCAATTCCATTTTCTACCTTAAATAATGTACAATTCATGTTTAATTTGGTTACGTTTTATTATTTATTAAATTTATCGCTCTCAAATCTGGTTCTTCTAGTCGTTTTTAAATATTACTAAACTTTGTGCAAAAATAAGTCACCGTGAATTTAATTCTTAATTTAGTCATATTTCACTAAATATAGTAGCAGTTGCAGGGAACCATGTATTTGTGTTTTAGATAATTAAATTAAAAGGAAGAATCTAGGTTTCATGGTATGGAACTCATATCCGTTATGATTATGTAAACGTGAATAGTCACTACTCGCCAGTTACATATCTTGATAATTAATCAAACAAATGTTACGAAAAAGTGATTAAATAGCAACAACTTTTTATTATTTGCATAACCTCAAGGGGATTTCTACTAAGTTATATAATTTTAAAAAGTATCAAATAGGCTAGCTGTGATTGGTTGGAAAGTAAATATGAGCCCAAATCTGCTTATACAGGCCTGTCTCATTTATTTAGTCTGTAGCTTATATGTCTGTAAAAAAATTAATGATAAAATACAAAGATAAAGACCGTAAGGCTGAGTTTACTTTCATTTAACTTGACCTCCTTATTATAATTATTACTATCGCAGTGATTATGTCACATCACGTTAAAAAAATCTCTGCCTGATACGTTGGGCGTTTTGTATTTTCCTCAGGGGCGGGCCCATCCATAGGGGATACAGAGGCCCTGACCCAAAACACTTTTTGAACATAAAAAAATATTTCTTTTTATTTTGTAACATATTTTGTAAAAAGTATTAATATGAAATGCAGTACTATTCTCTAGACACAGTCAATTTTATTCGAGTCCTTATATAGTATTCCAGTTTCAAGAGAATTTATCCCTTGCTACAATCATCACGCGACTGTAGCAGCGCTTGAGACTCCCATGAGTAAATGAAAAAGCTAACATGGGCCAGCCCCTCTCAGCTAAGCCCCGTCGCCAGTAGGAGATAACTCTCAAGGCCAGTTTACTCCGCGCTTCCCAGTAATTCATCGGGATGGTCTAAGTGGGCCCGTGATTCGATAAAAATGGTTTATATTTTGTTTTAGCGTGTATTATATTGTGTTAATGAGCCAATAAGTAAAGTGGCGAGTGAAAGTAATTAAATAAAATTAATAAAGTTGAGTGTATACTAAAAACTCCACTGTTTCATTGAAACTGCAAGAAAATCATGAAATTAAAGTGTTAGGAGCACATCAGTCTAGTGACATTACATTTATGCAGGTGGATGGCAAGAAATAAAATAACTATTTATAATGCCTGGTTTGGTAAACAATAAATTGTGGTTAGCTATGAGTGAAGAAAAACAGCTTATTTTGTTTTTATTGTTTATTACTTGATTTGTATAAGTAATGTCATAACTGGGTAAGTTTAATTCAAAACCTGTATTATTTTATCCTTTCTGTTTGTAAATTTATTTGGTGATTTTTTTAAATAAGAAAACTTATATTAATTTAATCAAATATATCAACACATATTGATAAATAAATGGTACAAATCTCCGCACGGACTTTCTTGCTCTAAGTGTTTAAAAAATGGAGATATTTACTCAAAATTCATAATATAATTTTCACTAGCGAACCCAAGAAAAAATACACATACGTGTAACATTTTTTGACTCATTGTTTTAAATTCCATAATTTTATTTTTAAAGAATTAACGTCTTTATTTGTATTTTTGGACCCATAAAAATATCGATATTGGGTCCCCAAAGGTCAACACTTCGTATTAAAATTATGATTTCCGGTTAAAATTGTCAACATTTTACTAGGGGATGCACATATTATGGCTATCGCATTGCTATTAAATTTCTCTTTTATAGATTTATACCAATAAAATAGGTAAATTATTGACTTATCAATTCTAAAATGAGAAATATAATCGTTATAGCCTATTTTGATAAAATGTAATATTCTCTTTTCACCCTTTAGTAATCTGCTACTAGTTTTAGGGTTGGACAGACACACAGATAGGTGGCGTTGCAAAAACTGCTTTTAGGGTTCGAGGGGTCAAGAAACTTCAACATCCATCGACATCTCGGGCTGGATTTTTTGACGTTCGTAAAGTGTTGGCAAAGTTAAAAGAAAAATACATTTGTGTATAGCTTGAAAACTTTTGGTTTTATAAAAAAATATATATAAAAAATATATTTCAGGTAAAATATGATTAATATAAATAGATTAAAATGTATCCAATGATATGAAATTTCATATCTCAAAGACATACATAAATACAATTAAAAATTAGAATTTACGCTTCAGACCGGAACCCTTATAGTCAATTTGACAAAAAGTTGAGAGTAGCCATTTAGTTTGTAATATTGATCAAAGCTTAGAAATGAAATTTAATCAAAATCGTTAGAGCCGAAGTTGATAAAATCGATTTTTTCTCTTTCCGCCCTTAAGGAAACTACCCTTAATTTTTAGGGTTGATATCCAATTCCAAAAATTCCTTGGGGTAAGCCTATGAAAACCCTAAATAACAGGTTTTAGCCCAATTGGTAAAATAGGTTAGGCTCTAGCCCAAGGTACAAACTGACAGATAGATGGACAGACAGGCGGCATTGTGAAAAAAACTTTTTAGGGTTCGGGGGGTGGGGGTGGGGTGGGGGGTGTCGTGAGACGTCGACATCCATCAACGTTTAAGGTTAGATTTTTTTTTACGGTCGCAATACTTTACTTAGTGTTCGAAAAGTTAAAATATATATGTATAAATATATATATAGGTATATAGCTTGAAAGTTATTGGGTTTATAAAAATATGTTTCAAATAAAATATTTGTATTGTAAATAGAACTACATTTTGCAATAATAAGTAATTTCATATCTCAAATAGTTTCGAAGATATGGTAAAAAATGAGAATTTACGTGTCAGACCTGAGCCCTTAAAGTCATTTTGTCGAAATATTGAAGGTAGCCATTTTGTTTGGAATATTTATTTAATGTTTTGAAATGAAATTTAATCAAAATCGTTAGAGCCAATTTTGATAAAATCGACTTTTTCTCTTTTTTCCCTCAGTAAATTCCGCCTAATTTTAGGGTTAGATATCCAATTTCAAAATCTCTTCGAGGCAACCCTATAAAAACCCTAGAGACCAAGTTTTAGCTTGACCGGTAAAATAGTTTATGCTCTAGTCAGAAGTACAGACAGGCATAAATTCAAAAACCTTTTTCTCGAATTCGGGGAGTGGGGTCATGATTCATCAAAATTTCGAGTTAATTTTTTTTACGATCACAATACTTTCTTTATCTTTAAGATAGCGAGAAAGTAAAATAATTACCGGTAAGCTTTGACCTGGCTCCACCAAAAATAAAAAACATGCACCGCCAAAAATTTTCCTTACATATTATTTTTAACATATACTATTTTTAAGGCTCCTTCTACAGAATAAAGAAGAGCATTGTCAGTTATAAAACAAATACATAAATCACAAATATGATTAAAATATAGGTGACCTGGCGGTTTAGGGGTAAGGTGTCAGAATTCTATGCTGGCGGCCGGGGTTCAATCCTCGGTCCCGGCACAGATTTATCTGATTACCAAACCCTTCCTTCACCTCTGACAAGACATCTTGTGAATGTGTGGAATGCCAGGCCTCCACCGTGGCTCGGATTCCACGTTAAACTGTAGGTCCTCCATTTCATCTCACATCACCCTACCATTACACATTAGCGTAAGTGCGTACAACCCGAACGGGTAGTAAGACGCGGTGCTAATAATAATAATGATTAAAATATATCTCATATTTATAGTCGTACCTGATTTTCCTGTTATGGAACGGTACCATCTAGCAGAAAGGTCAGTCCCTAAGTAGGCGTTTTATGACTTTAATATAGATTAGTTTTTTTAATATAAATTATAAACATAATGTAGGCTTTTATCTGGGCTTACATTTGATTTTCCACGGCCGTAGTAATTTATATTACTATAGGAATCTTTTTTATCACCACGTCTTACTACCCGGCATGTCCGTTTAGTTACACTTTGGTTATAAAGATTAACCTAGTTCTACCCATCATCTGCAGTCTAATTTACTGCGTGAGTAGCGCGTTAGAGCATGTGGTCACCGAAGAAGGTGTGGGAATTAAATTTTCAGTAATATGATTAATATATTTTTTGAAAAAGATATATCAACCTGAAGAAAATCCTCAAACATTTGTCTTTAGAACGATAAGCAAGCTCTCGTAACAAGACCTACTGTAGCTGGGTGTTCGTCATTTGTTCAGGGAAAGTGTCCCCCCCTCACTACTTTTATCTCTACCACCCACGTGATCAGAATACGGTCACGAATTTTAATCCAGAGAAAATAATATCCTTCACTTGCGTAACAGTCAACGATTGAGTGGGTGTTGGTACGACATGGCCTGGTGAAGTATGGGGGGCACGAGAAAGGCGGTGGGGGGCATGTGTTGGCTTGGTGGTAATTTCTTTTATCAGTAATTTATTTGAGAAATGTGTAGCTTCTTGAATTGAAATGTAGCGGCCCCAGTCTAGAAAACTGAGATTAATGCCGATAGCATGACACCCTATATCCGTAGATGTCAATATATTTGCCAACAAACACTCATTTGTGGTTTGACACCATGTTTTTTATAATTTGATACACTATTGTTTGAATTATTCATTACAAAACAACTGGTTTGAGATATTTTTATCTATAAATTACAAAATTCAAACTAAAACTCTGATTATTGCATGGAGCTCTTTTTCACCCACCAACATTTTTGAAACGTTACTAAGATATATTTCATTCTAGAAATAAGTATATTTTGATTTATTGGTATTATAAAGTTAATTTCAAAGGCATCGAAGAGTCCAATAATATTCTCTTATTGATTACAGTATGATTTCTCTTAGCATTATTAGCTAATCAAATGGGTTATTTTTACCCCATTTGATTATTTTACAGAATTGAGGCAACATGAGTTTCCAATTTTCAAATAACGGGTTTCCTATGAAAATCAGACTAGATATATACAAGCCTACCCAATTTATTGTTTTTAATTATTTATTTATTGTTTTAACTAAATATTCTATATTTTTAATGTTTAAAGCCGTTCAATATTGTCTATATTTATTCACGCTTTTTGAACTCATTATAATTTTTAAATGTATTTAATACTGTTTAATTAATTTTTACTATAATACATTTTCAATACTTTATTTTAAAGTCTTCTTCTCATAATATATTAATTGTACCATTTATGCTAGTGTTTTTGACATTCCTTATTGTTTCACATTAATTGTATAAAGTGTCCAAATGGGGTGATATTTTCCCAAATAATTATGTCTCATTTTTTGTAAAACTCAAGTCTATTAATTTTCAACATTAATGTATTATTAACCATGTTTTTTAGTTTTTCTAAACAATCTATATTTTCAATTCTTAGTTTTTAGATCCATTAAATCTTTTCTGTATTTACTAACTCTTTTGAACTTATTATAATTCTCAATGCCTTTAGTACGGTTTGATTAATTTTTATTACAGTACATTTTCAATACTTTAATTGAAGGTCTTATTCTCTTATCACAAAGATTAGTTAAAATATACCCCAGTTAAATAGAGTTTTCCAGTTACCAGAAGTGGTCAGCGGTTTATGGGGCTGTATTAATAATCTAGTCTTAGGAAACCCAAACAAGATTCAAACCCCATTCTCCCCATTACCGCCAGTCTAGTCTATTGAGTGTGGGACGCGTTAGATTATGTGACCACCGATGCGGGTATCAACGACTTGGATTAAAAGATAGATCGTTTGGTGGACCGACTCTAACTAAACAAGTTGTCAGTACTGGTTTGCATCGTGGAGAGTTGTTTGCAAACCACATCATTTGGTGTACCGACACTAACTAAACAAGTTGTCAGTACTGATATGCATCGTGGAGAGTTGTCTGCAAACCACATCGTTTGGTGAACTGACACTAACTAAACAAGCTGTCAGTACTGATATGCATCGTGGAGAGGTGTTTTCAAACCACATTATTTGGTGAACCGACTCCAACTAAACAAGCTGTCAGTACTGGTCTGCATCTTGGAGAGTTGTTTGCAAACCACATCATTTGGTGAACCGACTGTAACTAAACAAGTTGTCAGTATTGATCTGCATCGTGAAGAGTTGTCTGCAAACCACATCAGTTTATGACCACCATAATATTTACAGAATCATACCTAAGATTCCTCTTATCGACGTATTTTGTTTAAATTTACACTATTATTTTTAGGCACTTAACGTAAAAGGGGTATTGGCAAGTTAGTCCAGATTTATTAGAATACTCCAAATAAAAAACCAATTCATGAACAAGCTGGGACTCAATCCAGATTCACTCAAGAAGTGGCAATGTAGGTCAGCGTCTGTATCTCAAATTCTCAACGCTCGTGACTATAACAGAAGCCTTGAAGTAAGTAGTTTTCAATGGAAAGTGTCCCCCCCCCCCTTTTCTCCTATTGGACTATTTAATGTACACTTTCTAAACACACAAATTATACTTTGTATTTCAAATGATTACTTTTTACTCGCTTCCTATATAATTTTATAACAAGTTTTTCATTGTTTTATTTATGTATTTAATTGGTTCCTATAAAATGTAATTCTATCTAGTCCACCTCATTACACCTTATTTACTTCATTTACTTTCTTATGTTATCATCCTTTGTTTAAATACGGGTCTCTTCCCATTGGATTTACCAGTCGATACTTTGAACGGGGTTATAGTTTTTCCATTTGCGCTGAATGTTTCGCCCACCGTAACCTGCGAGATTTGTATGCCCTAACAATGTCTGGTGATGAGTATAGAATATATAACTTATCATTATAAAGCCTACTCCATTCTCCATTATCTTTATCTCTTTTTGGACCAAATTTTTCCATAGGTACTTTTGTTTCCCAACAAACTAAATTTCTTCTAGTCATGAAAGGAAAGAGACCGATATTCACAACCATAAATAGCAACCGGTGTAATTATTATTTTCCGTATTTTGAGTTTTAATTTTTTTGGTAACAGGTGAGATAGGATAATGGTATTCATATACCGATGTTTCCAAACACCATAAATTTATTCTCGTCATGAAAGGAAAGTGACCAATTTTCACAACCATAAAAAAACAATCGGTGAAACTATTGTTTTCTGTACTTTGAATTTTACATTTCTTGATGATGGGTGAGATATTAACAGGCTAATAGTGTTTATATAGCGATGCTTCCAAACCCCCAAACTCTATTCTCGTCATGAAAGGAGAGAGACCAATTTTCTCAATCAAAAATAACAACTGGTGAAACTATTGTTTGATTTATTTTGAGTTTTATATTTCTTGACAACAGGTGATATTTTAATAATTTATTGACCAAGTAAGCTAATAGTATTCATATACCGACTGTATTTTTCTTATTCCAGCCATAATATTGTTAATGATAGCTAAAAATTGTTCCTAAATATTTAAGCTCATTAACTCTAAACACTAAACACTTAGTAATCAATTCAGTTTTTAAATTCCAAGACCAATTCTAAGCTACGAAATACAATGGAAATTTATTGCTTTAATTTTAAAACTATCAAATATATATATGATAGTATATTCTCTGCATTATTGAATTAAAAAAAAATAGAAATCTAACTAGTTTAAAACAACATAAAGTAACCCGAGACTATCCTGCAAATCTTATACCTATGAGTCTCCCAACGCAATAAAAGTCCACAATTTGCGGTACGTTGTGGAAAGTCCTATTATAACCTTAGCTATAAGCTCATACACTTTTTATTGTGTGTTTAGCTTGTATTTCTCTCTCTATCTCACTCCTAATCTTAAACTCCGCGCGTTTCTTTCTTCGTAAGGACGACGACGTATTAATTTTAAAACACACAGCAGCCACCAGAGACGCCCTAGTTGCACTGAACAAACATACGATATACGACAGAGACGAACTTGATCGCTTCGATGTTTTCTTGTCTTTCTAGTTCTATCCCCTTCTTCTTCAACCTTATGACTCATCTTTGAAGCAGTGATATCCAAAGTTTGCCTTGGAGCGCAGGCCAACAGTATCTATTATGTCTTAAGTAGGTAAAGTTAATAATTTAATTATTTTTTTACGGTGAATCCATAAGGATTTTTAAAACTTGGTCAATGTTAAATCATTAGAAATTATATGATTCTTCATCTTTCTCTAGATCCGACGCAACTTATTTCCAGTTGGGCCATATGTTTATTTCTAATAATAAGGTAAGGGTGAGAAAAACACGTTTTAAAGGAAATATACCTGCATTTGCGTAGATGAAAGGAGGTAAGCCGTTTTAGAAATAAAGCAGCTAATTAGCTCTATACTGAATCGGGAGTCGAACCCTGACCTGCATATCACTGGAAAGTTCTATAGACAATGTCGACACCTTCCCTCACCCATTAATGTATCTAAAGTAACTTAGTTTTGTTTTAATTTTAAGTTGTTATACCCGCCCATAACATGATAATTTTAGTTAGACTATTGGTGTAGGAATAAGAAGGGTTGAATTCAAGAAGAAATATACCCACATGTGCTCAAGTGGAGTGGGAAATCAATTAATAGGGGAAACTCATTCCTCATTCCTGAATGCATTCTTTAATAATTTTTTGACCTCTAGTGGTTTTTCCTGTAGATTTAAACTGGCATTTGAGATGGCGCTGAATGTTCTCTGGAATCGGATACAATCCCCGGCCTGATACATAGCCTATTACTACAATAATCTTACACATAGGTCTGTGTCTTTAGCAGAGTTAAGGGGAAATAAAATAGGCTATAAGACCATATTACACGTAGCAGGTTGCAACACTGCCTTATAACGGTTTGAAGCGCAACGAATTGCCAAATATGGAATACCTAATACACTTAACCAGATTTCTGACCAATGATCATATTACAGCTCAGTGAATGATTGTTTGGTTTTATCTTCCACAATTTTGTTCACTTCGTGCCAAGATATCTTGTCAACAACAATATGATGAGAATTTACTTCAATTATATGGGTTTTATCGAAGTTTGAAATTTCTTAGTGTTGAAAAACGGATAAATAAACCTGCATGGATGCGAAATTTAGTGTTAAAATGGAACACTGTGTCACACACTGCGACAATCATGCGCGGTACAACATTCGAGAATCTGGAGGCGCAGAAAGCCAACTAAATGGTGGTGCTCCACGCAGAAAGTAGACGTCCAATAAGAAAATATCAAACGCGTTTGATATCGCCACTGCAAGAGGATGGAGTATTTGTGATACGCGTACTGATTTAGGTATATTACACGATCATCTTGCAGCGTTGAAAAACGACATCAGAAAGTAGCTCTGAAACTTATTACGTGTAATGTGGCTTTTAATCACGTCTAGAAATCTACCCCTACCTCTCTACATAGTAAACGTTTTTTTTTAAATTGACAGGTTTCAGCAAAAGGGTTATTTAACTGCTTATTCTAAAATGGAGCTGGGGGTATGGTGTGATGAAGGTAGTTGATATAAAATGAACCTGCTTTGGCATGGATAAGAGATTATGAAACCACAGCCAGTATCATGTTTGAAAACCAACCCCAGATGAAATTCGAACATTGACCTCTCTTTCACAAGCCTCACGTGAGCCTGATACCTTAGATCACGTGTCTACCAGTGCTAATACATCTTAGATATTTGAGAGACTGGATAAGTAATTTTGTAATACATAATAAACATCTTATTAGAAGGCTTGTTATACTATTAAAAGCGCCGCCTACTTGAAGAGAAATATCCTCACACTGAGGTATTTCTTATGGAAATGAAAGTTCTAACGTTTCAAAATAACTGAAAAATAACCTCAATTTTCTTAGAATTTACTATCATAGTCCTTTTAAAAAAGCGAATTTATTTATATGAGGACGTTCATTTCTATGTTTTTAACAATTTGCTTTGATCTCAAGACTATTATATTTCACGTGAAACGTCGGCGAAAATTAGATAATTTCTTAAAAAAAAATATTACAGAACTTTAAATCTTAATAGGAACTAAATCTTAATAGGAACAATATGATACCTATCACCTCTATTTTATTGCTAGTCAGGTTTTAAAATAACGGAATTTTCGAAAAACTGCAAAGCGTTTCAAGGCTCTGGCAGCCATCTCAATTTTTTTTAAATGATTCATTTACAAAATAATTAGAAAATACCTCTATGCATCCACCCAGAATCAAACTCGACTACTTGTAGTACATGACAATAAAACCTAAGATAACTTTGTACACCACTGCTCCAGATATGAAAGGAAACATGTGCGAAAGTGAATCTGAAGGCTATACCGAGAAGTGAGAGAAGAAATAACTGTAGTAAATGGAGAAAAAAAAGGGGGTGTGCTGGTAAAGGAGTGCTGTAGGAGGCGTACAAAGTTTGTTTTCCATTTCCTCATCTATACCCCCCCCCCCCC
>CABEEJ010000083.1:190510-202034 GCA_901482245.1 Timema douglasi | reverse complement strand
CCCCCCCCCCCCCCCTTCTTCTTTATCTTCCACCATTCGACGGGTTTCCTTTGCTCAGTTTGCGAGCTAGAGGTAGGGAAGTTAAATTAAAGTTATATGTTTGGTTAACCGTAAAGGAAAACTCCCCGCGGCGTGGGTAAAATTTTCATTAGAAAAAAAAAAATGAAAAATGAAATTTGAAACGCTTTAAAAAATAAACTTTTTTTTTCTCTTGCGGTCAGAAATAAAATAGAGCTCTATAAAAACCTGCCCACATCTGTGGGTACACGAACTAAATATCAAGCTCGTCCGGCCTGATTTGACATTGATGAGTAGGGTGGGGTTTCAAAACCTGGCTGGGCGAACTGAGGGTATAGTTTACTCAAAGGTCACGCACTCTTCCTCCTTAAAATGCGGGTACATTCCCTTTGAAATCTACCATCTTCGTCCCCAAGCTGCTGGAGTAGGTAAAATGTCAATAGTCCTGCAGGTTGGCAATAAGCGGTGGCAAAAATAGATACAAATATTAATTATACTACCAAGTTCTTAAATTTACCAATTTGAAAGAAAATAACAACACTACATTTCTTGGCCTGTTACTTCTTCTTTAGGGCACCATTTGTGCCAACAAATATAAACTAATATTCTTCAGTGGTCGCATGGTCTAAGGCCATGGTTCTTAACCTTTTATACTCACGGCCCTCTAAATATACTAAAATATTGTCGCAGCCCCCTAGTTTTTTACTAACATATTAATTATTAAGATTTATTCTAACAGAGCGGCTCTATTTAGTGATTATAATAACAAACAAATAAAAAACAGAAATTATCTTACCTAAATGTATTTAATGGGACCCCTTCTGTAGAACACTTTCCCCTAATTTGTCTATTCTTGTTTCAATTGTTTTACTTAATTCATGTCACATGCAAAAGTCGATTTTTCTGCTTCGTGTTAATAGTTACCATTGTGGACGGGTATTATTTGTAATATCTATGATTTCTATTATCCATGCTTCCTCAACCTCTCCATTAGCCCTGAAAATCGAGAGTATGTTGTACTAACATGATTACGATCATCGAATTCTTTCTTCCAAAACGTAAAATTTAAGATAATTGACATCAGAAATAAGAAAAGAAAACGAAAGAAATGAAAAGTGAAAAATTAACACATTCCTGAGTGGTGTGTTTCTACGACTTTGATAAAACGTAAAATCGGGTCACAAATGTATGTTAGATCATTATGAGAACCGTTGGCCGCATGTCATGATGATCGGCTTGTCACAAGTTTGATGGATTAACGTTTTTCAAACTGTGCTCCGGGGAGTCCTTAGTCTCCATTATAGCTATCTCAGTCATCCTGAGTCTATTTTAGAATAGTCTTTATTGGTTTTTTAATACTATGAAATAGCTTTAGTAAATAGGAGTAGCAAATTTTTCAATTTTTACTAAAGGACATTTGTTAAAGGCGCAGCCAAAACAGGTGAAGAAATTCTGTTTGTATTATACTCTTATACTTGTTAAATTTAACCGTCATTATTGAATGTAACAATATTAGTATGGAAAATATTAAGAGGGCTCCAGCATGTATTTTTTTATGGTAAAATGGTTCCTTCAGTCAAAAAAGTTTGGGAACCCCTGCCCTAAATCATTCGACTACAGAAGCGGGTTTGTGGGTTGTTGTCATGGCTAGAAAGGTTTGCCAAGACTGTACCAGTAACGTTCCCTTTCCTTCAATATTGCTTGACCAATATCACAAAATAACAGAATAATTGAATGCATGTTTATTTGCTTTAAAAGAAAAGTTCGATATGCCTACCGAATGGGAAACTTTTCTTTTCAAGTACAGTCTTGGCAAGTTTGTCACGTATTGCTTACCTTGGCCACAGCCTACGTGCCCCCAGGGTTAAGATTCTGATAAATTCCATACACTTTATGGTTTACTATTTTACTAAACTTCATTTATTTACACACTAGAAAGGGAAAGACAAGCAATGTCCAAAATCAACGGCTATATTTTACATGCTCCAAGTCTTACTACCCACCATAACTATCCCAATATCTACACTAATTGGAAATGAACCACGACTTTTGTGGAAGGAGGTTAGGAAAACAATTTGGAGTGTACAATTTTACACTAATATCAATTATAAATTATTAATGTATTTTAATATAGGTGCTAAAAAAAAGACCTTTTGCCACCCAGTCAGAGATTAGAGTTTTCTCCCCTCACCCCACTTGCATACAAACAGAACCCTATGAGGGTGTAAGAGGGACTAACCTTAGTTCCACAGGGGGTGGTAATGCCCAGACAGGAACAGGATTGTTTATGGCTCTGTAATGAGGGTCTCTCTAATTCCTGAACTGAACTGGCCCTAGTGACATGTCCTAACTACCTCCCTGCTTCCATGTCCATATATTTTAATTTTTTTTTACTCTTCCCTAAACAGGACAACCTGTCAATCAATGGGACCACCCGTGCAAAAAGCCAACGGTGCATCCACTTCACTTGGCACTCAAAGTGAGAGAGAAAATACTGTGTTCCTTATCATGTCAGTGCAAATATTAGAAGCTATATTTGTAAATTATAATTATGAGCCTCTCAGAAACCAAAATGGTCAACTTCACAAAACAAAAAGTGGATAAAATAGATTGTATTCATGATATGAGTATATTAACCAAATTCAGAAGCCATACATTGCTGCCACGTGTTGATAAGATAATAAGCCATGTAGTTGTTTGTTGGGGTTTCTGAAAAATTCTTTATTAATCACGTAGACCTACGTTGATACTAAAATGAAGAATTAAAATAAATAATGGAGTAAATCGGTTTGGCTTCTGAGAAGCCCATGGGCCATATATGATTGTGTTTGAAAAGGCTGAAAGATTGGTACATTAAGGTAGGTCCCCACGAGACAACTTCTGGTACAAAAAGTTGTGCGATATCTTGGTCAAGTCTTACCTCAAGATTGTTTACACGACATATAAGATTACATACGATATTGTGAGCTATGCCATGGTTTCTTTTTACTTTTGGTGGAATGATAACACAGAGTAGGTGACCTGGTGGTCTAGGGGTAAGGTGTCAGACTCCTGTACTTGCGGCCGGGGTTCAATCCTCGAGCCCGGCAAAGATTTATCTGATTACCAAACCCTTCCTTCACCTCTGACAAGACTCTTGTTTATTGTGGGGAATTCCAGGCCTCAACTCGTGGTTCGGATTCCACGTTAAACTGTAGGTCCTCCATTTCATCTCACAATCACCCTACCATTACACATTAGCGTCAGTGCGTATAGCTCGAACGGGTAGTAAGACGCGGTGCTAATAATAATAATAATAATAATAACACAGAGTAAATAAATCAATGATAAATTAACTAAGTTTTTTCTTAATATTTTTTAATTATTATATTATATTTATTATTAATGTATTGCGTGGTTCGTTACCCCTAGCAGCAATTTTTCTTTGCTCCAAAGAAACAGTAAATAAAATCTCCTTATTTTATTTATTTCAATCCAGTTTTTAATTAATAAAACAAAATTTAATCCAATTTTTTAAATTCCCGTTTTGAGGTGCATATATTTGTGTACAGGGGCTACTAATTTTTAAATTTAAGACCTCTACTTGCGAAAGATGTCTCCCAGTGCTCATGATAGAACACAGTACCACACACTCTTCATTTTATTAATATAGAAGATAGATTATACAAATACAGTTTTAAATTGTAAATGTTTTTATAAATAGCTTGGTGCCTAGTGAATACATTATCATGTATTTAGTTAGTTCATGTCGGACAGATACGATTATCTAATGTTATTATTATTATTATTAGCACTTAGTCTTACTATCCGTTCGGGTTATACGCACTTACGCTAATGTGTAATGGTAGGGTGATTGTGAGATGAAATGGAGGACCTACAGTTTAACGTGGAATCCGAACCACGGTGGAGGCCTGGCATTCCCCACATACACAATATGTCTTGTCAGAGGTGAAGGAAGGGTTTGGTAATCAGATAAATCTTTGCCGGGACCGAGGATTGAGCCCCGGCCGCCAGCATAGGAGTCTGACACCTTGCCCCTAGACCACCAGGCCACCCTATCTAATGTTAACAATCCAAAAGCTGTACAGTAAGAATTGATGATATAGGGGGTGTTCTATTTCCTGAAATTGTGTACGATAAGTTGTAAGAGCAAATCAAGTACAATATTTGGTGTTCACACGACGCCATCTTTAGGCTACAATTTCTTGTACAACTTTTTGTACAATAAGTTGTGTCGTGTGTACAGGGCTTTAAGGCCGTATTTAAAATACAGTCACGGAAGTCAACCAATCTCCCGGAATGTGAATAACGAGTTGTTCCGGTTGAATGTTAGATGTACAGTCACCCGGCCCTTAGTTTGAACTTTTGGATCGAGATACCTGATTTTAAAAGCCTCTTGAGGGCGCCGAAGGCTGTTCTTTATCTTCTCTCCGTGTTAATTATGGTCAATATGCTTAAAATTCATCTTTCTCGTCCTGAAGTTTTTATATTAATGATTATAAGTCACGAACAGAATTTCAGATGTGTACCGCGTCTTAACACCCATCCGGACTACCCTCTGATGGTTGTAGGGAGGCGGAAGTTATAAATAAGAAATTACCCGAAATGGCGTGGAGAGAGAGTGGGAAATCAGTTACAAAAACCACCATCAATACCATGCCGTGAACCGAGCCATTAGCTCCCCATCACCGACAAATCAGATTAGATGAGATTAGATTAACATTTAGTCTGCGTGCCCACATGTGTGGGGCCAGCTAATTAAGCAACTTATTAAAGACATATATTAAAATAGTTATTTTTAAATACATCAAATTAAGCTCAGCATGCGATGGAAAGCATTAAATTCGAGTAACAAATGAAATGATACCGTAATCACGAGTTGAACCCGGGACCCCCGAGTGTGAAAACGTCGCTCCATTAGCCAGCATTCGGGACGGTCCCGGAAAGGTGGATTTTTTATCTAACTTTTTTTTCTGTCCGCCCGTTCTCGACGCGAGGCCGCGACCTGCTGAATCATTCTCACCTCCTTCCCTCCCTCCTCCACTCATCCCTCCGAGACCAACTTTTACCATTCCGTGTTTCGTCAAGTTTCAGTCGAAGAGCCAACCATTTCCAAAAAATGGGAAGAAAAAATAAATACGACTGCTTTCAAAATAATGAAAATGTTTTTATGCGTACGTTCCAGAATATTTTTTTCTCTCGGAATATATATTTATCATCAGTAAAATGTCAGTTTATGACGTATTAGAGTTATTTTTTCTTCTCTAAGTAGTTTAGATTAATCAACAAGGTTTAACTTGCATCGGTGGGTCTACCTACTGAAGCGTAAAGCTCATTTGGTCTGGATTCTCAGAGACCGGAAGGTCTTGGTTCAAATTCCGTCTGGGTGTATCATGATTTTATTTTACTATCTGGTCTCCCAATCGCCCTTCACGCACATGCTGTTACGTTTGATCTAAAGAGCTTAACCTTTTTATTCCTACCTCGTGAATGTAGATAAATGTGGATGGGCCGGATGATTAGTAAAACGCGGGGGGCAAAAAATGCTTGAAAAAAACCTGGTGTGGTTTTCCGTGTTGCTTAGACTTGCATCGCATTGCTATTGGTGGTGAGACCAGGGTTCAAACCTTAGTCGGGTACACATTAAATGTTTATTCCTTATGCGATCTCCAATGTGTTGTTATACCATTCCCCACTCCCCGCTACAATAAAGTCACAATCATTTAGCATCCGTGGCATCTGACCGATTATGAAGTTATAAGCTACCCTATAGCTTTATCCGTTCATACGCCAAACCACTTTTTTTGTATCAGTCCTTTCTATCAGGCTGTGTAAATTTTGGTAGCTTTAAGATAGTGTGCGACCATTTATCAAATTCTTTTAGCAGCGCGTCTTTACTATCCGTTCAGGCTATACTCTTAGGTACTAATCACGCTAATGGTTTTAAGAATTGGGTTAATTTTAAGTAAGTGTACCCACATATGCGTGGAGAGAGAGGGAAAAACAATTTTGAAAAAAAATATCTTCAGTACACCCGACTGAGATTCGAATCTTGATCTCCCCGCCATCGGTAGTCTAGTCTACTGCGAGAGTAGCACGTTAGACCACACAGTAACGGAAGAGGGTATTTGCCAATATTGATTGCCTACTCTACATTTATTTTCTAAATGTTCTAAAAAGTTATTTTCTGGAAGATAAATATTCGCATATAGCTCAACGCCAATGTGATTTATTTTATGTGCACCACGCCTTGCTACCCCGTCCCCCCCCCCTCAGGATTTTCACAAATTACAATAGTTAGATGGTGTAGGCCCCTACTGAGGTAGTTTTTTTTCTAAATGATTTTACATTATCTCCCCACGCAATTGTGGGTATATTTCCTCAAATCCAAATAGCTTTAACTAATACATTTGCGTACGTTTCAAACGAATAGTATGCACGGTGCTAAAAAAAATGGAATAAAACAGTACAACTGAGTAACAATAGAAGAATTTTTTTAGAATATAGACATACTTAATTTTGTTAAAAATTGACTTCTGCAAACATTTGGCTTTACGTTTGAGTAGGCTTACATAGTGCTATAAAGTCACAAATCATCTGGTTTGACTTTCCGATAGCGTAGAGGTCAAGGGTTTGAATCCTGGACGAGTTTACCAGAGTGGTGTTTCCTAAATGGTTTCTCACTATTTCTCCACACGAACGTTGGAACATTACCTCTGAATTATACTATGATTATTCCAACCCCATTAACGTAATTGAAATGCGCTAGACTGGACGGGGTGGATAATTAAACTATTACTAAACTTAATAATCATTTAATCCACTTTGGTGGCCACATGGTCTAAGGCAAGGGTCTTTAATCTTTTCATGTACAAGGGCCAAAGTTTCTGTCTCTTGTTGGCAACACTGTACCGATAATATTAGGATTGAATACATATTAAAATATTCGTATTTGTTCATTCTTATCTAGGGATTACGACTGTCTCCAACAGGTAAAATTTTAGATATATCGTCAAGTATAACTCTTGTTTTTTTTTCCATTTTTACTTTCTCGCTATCTTACAGGTAGAAAAAGTATTGTGATCGTCAATAAAATCTAACTCGAGATTTTGATGAATCTCTAAGTTCCATGACCCCCTGAATCCGAAAGAGTGGTTTTTGAATTCCGTCTATCTGTACCTCCAACTAGAGCCTAAACTATTTTATCGATCGAGCTAAAACTTGGTATCTAAGATTTTCACAGGGTTTCCCCGAGGTATTATTTGGATTGGCTATCCAACCCTTAAATTAAGGGTAGTTTACTGAAGGGAAAAAAGAGAAAAAGTTGATTTTCTCAAAATTGGTCCTAAATATTTTGATTAAATTTAATTTCAAAACATTTATAAAAATTCCAAACAAAATTGCTACTGTCAATATTTTGGCATAATGAATTTAAGGGCTCTGGTCTGATGCGTAAATTATCATTTTATGTCATATCTCCGAAACTATTTAAGATATTAAATTACTTATCATCTAAAATATGTAGATCAATTTATAATACAAATATTTTTCGGGTAAAATATTTGTATAAAACCAATACCTTCTTTTCGAACACTAAAAGGTAAAGTATTGCGACTGTAAAAAAAAGTCTAACTGGAAACGTTGATGGATGTCGACGTCTCATGACTCCCTGAGCCCTAAAAAGTGGTATTTGCAATGCCATCTGTCTGTGTGTTTTTTAATCCCAAAATTAAGAGTAGTTTAATGAAAAAAGCTAATAGAGAAAAAAATAGATTTTCTCAAAATCGGCTCTAACAAATTTGATTCAAATTTGTATTTAGGATTTGACTAAGATTATAAATTTACAGAAGCGGAAATTTTCGTATCTCCGCAAATATTTGAGATACTAAATAACTTACTATTAAAAATAAAAAACTTTTACTTGAAACATATTTTTATAAAACCAACAGTTTCTGAGATATTGGCAAATATATTAATACAATTTTGTGAGCTTCAGCTGTAAAGAGATACCACTTAAGTTTTAACGCAATAATTCTCCAATGCCATAGGGTAAGAAATAAGTAAGTCTATCAAAAAGTGTTTGTTCTCTTTCTCTCAACCTCTTAGGGGAAATGTTTGTACAGCATTGATCTATCACTATAATTTTGGATTCACTCGTCAATATTTACCTATTTTATTGGTCAACGTTTATAAATGAGGGCTTGAATATCAATGCAATCACCATAAGATGTGCAACCCCTAATAACATGTCAACATTTTTAAATAGGAATTTGACATATTAATACGAAGTGTTGACCCTTGGGGACCCAATTTCAATATTTTTAGTTTCTCGTCACCCTAGAGGTAGAGAGAGCAAGTATTGTGATCGTCAAAAAAATTTAACTCGAAATTTTGATGGATGTCGACGTCTCATGACCCCCCGAAACCTAAAAAGATGTTTTCGCACAATGCCATCTGTCTCTCTGTCCATCCGTCTGCCAGTCTGTATCTCGGGCTAGATTCTAAACTATTTTACCGATTGGGTTAAAACTTTGTATCTAGAGATTTCATAGGTCTACCCCGAGGAATTTTTGGAATTGGATATCCAACCCTAAAATTAAGGATAGTTTTCTTAAGGGCAGAAAGAGAAAAAAATAAATTTTATTAAAATCTGATCAATATTACAAACCAAATGGCTGTTCTCAACTTTTCCTAAAAATGAATTTAAGGGTTCCGGTCTGATGCGTAAATTCAAATTTTAAATTTTATATCCCTAAGTCTTTGAGTTATGAAATTACTTATCATTGCATACATGTGGATCTATTTATAATAAACATATTTTATTTGAAATATATTTTTATAAAACCAAATGTTTTCAAGCTATACAAAAATATATTTTTCTTTTAACTTTGCTATCACGTTAAGGTAACGTATTATGACTGTCAAAAAATCCAACCCGAGATGTTGATGGATGTCGACGTTTCATGACCCCCCGAACCCTAAAAAGTAGTTTCTGCAACGCCGCCTGTCTGTGTGTCTGTCTAACCTTAAAATTAATAGCAGTTTACTAAAGGGGGAAAAGAGAAAAATTCAATTTTCTCAAAATCGACTACAACGATTCCATTTCTCATTTTAGACTCAATAGTCAATTATTACCTTTTTTATTGTTCAAAATTTATAAGATGAGAAATTTAATAATAATGCAATAACCATAAGATGTGCATCTCCTAGTAAAATGACGAAAACCTCAACCGGAAGTAAAAATTTCAATACGAAGTGTTGACCCTTGGAGACCCCATATCGATATTTTGTATTGGTCCAAATATACAAAAGAAGACCTTAATTCTTTAAAAATAAAATTTAAACCCATGAGTCAAAAATGTCTTACGTATGTATAGCGCAATTTTTTCTCGGGTTCTCTAGTGTATATTATAGTACGAATTTTGAGTAAATATCTCCATTGTTTAAACAATATAACGGGCCTTGGGTTGAAGACTCCTGGTCTAAAGCATCACTCTCACAGTAGACTATAATGCTGACGACTGGAAGATAGGAATTTGATCCCAGTTGGATGTACTGAGGCTGGTTTTTCAAAACTGTTTTTCAATCTCTCTCTCCACGCAAATGCAGGTACACATCCTCTAAATTCAACCTTTCTAATCATAACACAGAAAGTAATAATTACATCGGCGTACACCCTAAATAGGTTGTGAAAAACGGTGATAAAAAACCTGTTAAGCCCTAGTTCTACTGAATATTGAACAGTGAATATTCCTGGTAGGAAAATAGTTCACTTAAGATATAGCTTACTCTTGAATTGAGCCTCCCAATTAAGTTGTCAGCTCCCCTCCCCCCATACCAAGTTAGAGTCGGACTTAGGAAAGTGTCCGGTCACCGAAATGCAGGGTAAACGTGTGAATGCCTGCGACTAAAATGTTCTCAAGAGCCCTACTACCCCCTCCCCCCCTCCCAACTCCTCTTACCCTCCTCACGAAATGAACATATTTCCCCCAACACTCCACCTACACCCCAAGTCTCCACAAACATCCTTATTACATCGTCTACGGTCCACTACACTCTCCAATTCTAGGTTTGATTTTTGTCTCGCCTTGGCCGAGTAGTAAACAAGTTTACTTCAATTTTAAGGTCGCCGCCTACTTGAAGGGAAATATCTTCTCATCGTGGTCTTACGTATGGAAATGGCAGAAAAGAAGGTTTGAAATCACTAAAACAATCCTCAATTATTCAATAATATTTCTGTTGTGACTCTGTTTGGGGAAAAAAGGACCTAATTGGTTTGAGGAAGGCCAGATCTTGCCTTAGTCTCAAAACTATAACATTTCACTTGAAATATCTTTGAAAATGAGCTAATTTTACCTTTTAAATCAACATGTTTTAAGTTATGAAACACAAAATGTTATATGTTTTTAATTCTATAAGGAAATCTACGTTTTGCCTTCACCTTGACTCAGCCATATTAGGATAGCAGGGGACTTCAAGACGTCTGCAACTCGTCTCCCAGAAGGGACACTAGTTTAACAACATGGGGTGGGTGACTCACTTTTGTAAGAGTTCATCCTCTATCCCAAATGTAATCTGTCATGTGACTAAGTGGTTATTGTTGCTGATAGCACGTCTAGAGGAGCCTAGTTTGAACAGAGATGCATCCTTCTAACAATTTAAAAAATATTTTTTATGAGGTAGGGCTGTGGTTTTTGAGCTAATAGAAGTGTAGTAGTTTCAGTTAGTTTGTAAGTCGTATCCTGATATAATGTGTGTGTTTAGAAAGTGAGCGTTAAATAATCCAAATAATAGTTTTCGATATATTTTTAAAATTCTAAATATTGTAAGCTTATTATCAGTAACTTTTAATAATAACTGCTAGTTATTTTGCTGGCCTAGGGTAATAATAACCTATAATTCATATAATATCTGCAAGTTGAGGTTTCAAATTTTTTCATTTACTAAAAACGTTACATTTTATCTATTTAAAGGGTTTTTAGTATGCTTACTCGACTACATCAACTAAATCGGTAATAAAACGGCATATGCCAATATTTATCTAATTTTCCCGTCCTTTTTAGTTCATCAAGTTTTATTTATCAATATTTTATTGTGCACAACGTCTGAGTAAGCCTACTTATCCGAATATTTACATTAAGAGAATGGGGCTGCTGAAGGTAGAATTTAGAAAAAATACACCCACATTTTTGTGGATGAAGAGTTGGAAACCATTCAAGAGAAAACACCTTCAGAACATCCAGCTAGGATTCGAACCCCAACATTCTCTTCAACAAAAAATCAGACCTGACGAAGATTCATCCCTTAGCCCACGTGTCTACTGATGTCAATGAAAAAACTTAAAAAAAAATTAATTAGTTGGTTTATAACAATATTGTAAGGACAGTATAAACACTAAAATTACTAGGAATCAAACCAACTATCACCAACACTTCTAGTCACCTTTTTCGTAGCCATCCTACGACAGGGATGGTCCCATTAGGGTGGGGGGGGGGGGGGGGGGAGA
>CABEEJ010000083.1:157305-190423 GCA_901482245.1 Timema douglasi | reverse complement strand
GGGTAGGTATATTCACGTCCAGGCTTTACTGTTTGAAGTGAGGCGTATTTTGGATGCTTTCATCCATCCACGTGTAAGAAGACGTGCCACAAGGAATCAAACATCTCGCAGCCAGGCTTCATTCCTAGCAACCTGGAGCCCAAAAGCCAATGTTTAAATCAAGAGGAGACGTCTCTGTGGACTGAAAGAGTTCGGCCCCACCACAAAGAGGGGGGAGGGTTGGGGGTGGATGTGTTATTTGTTGTAGGTAACAAGCGTGGTGATGAGTGTTTTCAGTAGAGATTCATAGCCACCAATTACCGGAACAAACCGGAACCTCTGGAGTGAGAAGAGGTTCTCTTGATCGGACAAGAGATTGACGGGGGCAGTAGAGGAAGAGGTAACACGCCAAACAGTCCGGCCTGGCCTCTAATCCAATCTGAGTCTATTAGACGGGTAGAACCATAGCCACACTGCTCTCACCAACAATTAGATAACCCCCTCTTTCATGTCAGATTCAACGTAGTTCTACTTCTAGACAGGTAACGAAACAAGAGTTGTTGGTAGTGGCATGGCTAATGACCTTCTGTGGTTGGGTGCGAGTTAATGTACAAGGGTTTTCTCTATTAGAAAACTCTTGGGTCAATTCCCAAACAAGGTGGTCGCAAAATTTCGGAAAAGTTAAGTTAAATTATTCTTAGATTGTTTTTTTAATCCAAAAATCAAAATTTATCCAAATAAAGCCCATATTGGAATTGATAAGAGTGTTTTGAAAAAAATCAAAATACTCAATATGTTATAAAGTATTATTTTTAGAATGCACTCAAAAATTAAATAAACATACATTTAATTAAAACTGTGTTTGAATGAGATACAGTAAAAATTCCCTGGAGAGAAAAATACATATTTTACGCTGACCAATTACGAAATTCCCCTATGTCTCCTCTGATTTTCTTGACATCTATAGATTCCGTTACAGTTTCAGGTTTTATCAATTTTCCCTGACTTTGGACACCATGACCAATACCATCCTCACAAGTTGGTAGACTCCAAGTTTAGAGGATACTGGTTAAATATCGGGGGATGCTGATGGGTATATTTAATTTTGGTATACCTACTCGTTCATCAGGGTAATCACTAAGTAAATAAAAATGGTTGTGTGTAATATTACAGCCCTTTTAAATTATATTAGGCTTGGGTTTATAAAGTGCACTTGAAAAACCTTAGTAGGAAAAAATCCGCAATCTTTTTAACGGTAGAAGACATCAATATCATCGCTGACACAAATAAAAACTTCAAAAATATATATGTGTTATTTTATATAGAAAAGCCTTACTTATAGATGATAAAAGTACTATATTTACAGTTGTACATCTCAAGGGGGAGATTTCAAGGGACATTTGCCCTATCATAAAACCACAATAAACATGGCACTGCGCCATAGCAGCCCAAAGAGGCCAATAAATATGACGTCGAAGAGCTCAAGCAGAGATGTTACACTGTCTCCATTCGACGCGCTCAGCTCTCGATGGGTCATGGGAGCTGCCCTGTTGCATATTTATGGGATGTAGGGTTGGAAAAGGAGGGAAAGGGGAGTAAGGGACCAAGAAGAGGTTGGCTACTGTAGCCAACGTTGGGTCGGCCAACTCTCAGACCCATATTTTACAAGAAATACATAAGGTTGCTCACTCAATCACTCAATAAAAATGTTGTTTTATTGAGAGAGGAAAGGGAAAAGAACGTCAAAACAAGGGTGGATATTAAGGAATGGTTGTAGCAGACCAGCCTTCCCCCTCACTCAAAGACTTAAAAAAATATATATTTAAACATTTTCCAAAATAGTTTTGAGTCGAAAATTAGCAACATATTGGCCTGGATTTAATATCAGGGGTAAAACCTTTAATTTCATAGTTCTAAGGCCATCGTCAAAATAATAATTATCATCAACACTGTTTCCAGCCCGTGGCCGGGTCAGTTGAGTAAAATTCCTCCATCTTACTCTTTCCTTCCATCATTCTTCCTTCTTTATTTGCTTCCAATATTTTCTTCTCACTCGCACAATTGCTTTTATCTGCTCTTCCCATCTCTTTTTTGGTCTCCTTTGGGGTATTTTTTTTACATACTTCATATTCAGCATTGTTTTAGGGATTTTGTACTTTTACATCCTAATTCTAAGGTGTGTACAGTATTTTTTTATCGAGTAGGTCCTCAGTCAATTGGCCGAAGGGGAAATGGGGGTAGTCCCAAAGTTTCAATTCATACTATTGCCGATAAAAACTTAAAAGTACTTACCTTTTAAAGACATTAGACGAAAAATAAATATATTGAATTTAATGTATTGAAAGCTATAGTTTTGTATTTATTTTCAGTACCACTTTTAGTACCCGCTCGATCCATACGCTGTTATTATATTACTTATGAGCAATTAATGTGATCCAAGCTCCAGTTTAGTCGGTCTTATGAGCCATGCATCCGTCTAAGATATTACGTGTCGGTCGCAGCCGACAATTTTTCATGGCTTGTTACGTCACGAATCACGCGGCATGAACTTGTTAATTTATGAAACGCTTTGTTAAAATCGTGATTGAAAGCTCTGGTAAACTAAACCTCCCTTTTCCTCTTGATATAATTTTTACTTACATCACATTTTACTATCCAACCGGAATATTTACATATTTGTACTATTAAAATATAAATGAGAAAGGTAGAATTTAGAAAAAATGATCCACATTGAGGCAAAAAGTATCTAGGAAAACCCATCTAGGTTGGGATTCAAACCCCGAACTCCACACCATTGAAAAGTCTTACCTGATAAATATTGACGTCTTAGTTGTTGGGACCATCGATGCGGTTCCGTTAAAATTGTATCCTAAATATATGTTTAGATAACCTTATTCATAAATCGGCCGCATTAAGCGCTGGAAGTGTATCGGATCATAAGTGTTGGCTGTGAAGTTGGCGTGCTCACTTTTGATCAAATAATATAATATCTGACTAGAAAGAAAGGTCTAAAGCGTAACTATCGTGTTAGACTGGCCTGCTGATTACGGGGAGATCAGGGTTTGAGATCTGGTCTGGACTACTGAGTGTGGTTTTTCTTAAATGGTTTACCACCACTCTTCTTCCATGCAAATGCGAGTATGTTACCTTTAAATGTATATTTCTTCACTCCTACTCCATTAGAGTAATTATCATATTTGCGTACAACCTTAACAGGAAATAAGACGCAGTGATAAAAAAGTTACTACAGCTATAGAACAATAATAAGACTTAGGAGAACTATATAAGGGTTCTTGTTGGAAGGGTAGGCAACTAAAAAATTAGTTTGTATAAGATTTATTTGCATTAGAAAATGAAGTATTATCTAACTCCATACATAGGGTATGATACTATTAGATTAAATTTAGCTTATTTTTCTATTTTAGAAGCTAAGGCCTGTACTTTTTGAAATTTTTATAACAAAAAGCTGTTGTTAGCCAAAACAATTCAAATATTGCTTTAGTAGATACATTTAGTTTGATTTTATAAACACAGCTATTTCCACAGTTCTTGAATATCTGTAATGCGTATCACGGAATTTTCTTAGAACATTTATTTTTATTTAAAAAGTTTCTTATCAAATTACATTATGCTAATGACGAATATTAGAGAACGATTTATATTCCTTTGTGCAGAAAATTAAATTAAATATTTCTTAGCCTTAGTGTTTAAATATCAATACATTAAGCTAATGGTGTTCATACAACACTCAAAAACATCGTGCATCATGGGAGTATCCTAAAAGTGTTTGTTTTACAACCATAGAAATGTAATATGTATGTACGTAGGCAATAGTAATCAACCCGAAGATTGGTTGGAACCTCAACAGTTCTACCATCCGCGTCAGCTGTAAAGCCTAGACAGCACTAAAGAGGTTCACTAGGGAAATTAGGAGTGAGGATGGTTACCGTTGCTTTCTTCACTGAGCCAGAAGGTGCTATTGCACATCAGTTTGCCAAGCCCACCGAAATGCAGAAACCAACTGACCCTACAAGCGACACCATCATTCCATTCATCACAGAGACTGGCCGTATAGGCCTATTGTTCTCATTAATAGTATCGATAATACCTCTTCCTCTTTTATATTTGTCAGAGCCATAAGGAATACTGAGACAGCTCGATGAAAATAACAAATTGTTCTAGCCCTTACCAGAATAAATAGTCCATTGAAAAACACTATATTTGAACAGAGATCAGAAAGTACGTACGTTTACGTTACAACAAAATCACAAAATAGTTCAAAAGGTGTCATCCTTATTCTAAAAAAAGTGTAAACATTTCTTGGTTCTAGTCAGTTTTTAAAATAGGTGTAAAATATGTTTGCATTATGGTTAGAAATGATTGATTCACACCGCCTACACTTAAGCTTACAGATTAAAATATTAAATTGAGTCCCGAACCCTTCAACCAATGTAGAGTAAACATAATAATATGTTGCTAAAGAAATATTAAAAGATCAAAGTGACTTATTAAATATACTCAATTATGAACAAAAAATATAATTACAAAGATTACGCCAGTTTTGTGCCACTATTCTATCAATAGGACTATTTTTATTTTAGCACCACCTCTCAATGAACTCCGATCTGTCGGTCATCGGTAGTCTGATACATTGAGAAAGTGATGCCTTAGATCAGCGATTCTTAACGGGGGGACGCGAAAGGGTTTTTTGGGGGACTTCGATAAAAATAATTTAAATGTTATTTGCTTATTATTGAGGTCAATTATCTTAAATTTTACGTTTTGGGAGAAATAATTTTATGATCATAAGCATGTAAGTACAGTATACAAGATTTTCCGGGGTAGTGGTGGATCCGTTCCCGTTCCCGTTCCCGATGCGTGAATCCATCACACACCGCTCCCTCGTGTGAATCCATCACGCACAGTTCACCGTTACTAGTAGCGCCATCAGTATTAGCGGCCGGTGGAGGAAACTCGTTTCTCGCTCGAGGAACGCTCCGTGACGCGCGTCACACAATCTTTTTTTTTCGTTCTCTACTTTTTACCCCTCGTTCGGTCTGTCTGTATATTTACATCAATACGGTACGGATGAGAAATAAAAACAAAAGTATAGAAATGTGCCCCTATTGTCGAAGAGAGTAAAAGGAATTGATTTAGGAATAAAATAATTAACATCTAATTACACTCTACAGAAATCTGAACATCAACCTCCCCGTTACCACCAAACCAGATAAGACGAGACTGACGCCTTTATTAACGTGCACATGATGTGGCTAGAATATCACTTGGCACCACGTTTGTGGTCAATGTCGAATTACGCCCGTCTACATAGTCCATATCCGTAATGTCCAAAGATATCAACTCCACAAAACCAGATTGCAGTAGTCCTAAGTTGTTAGCACTCAGAGTGTGGATCAACTTTAACATTTTTCAGGGTGTTAATGACAACTTTTTATCTTAATTTAAAAAGTGTATCATCAAATTCCTCTATTCTTATTACAGATGTTAAACAACTGTTGATATTATCATGTGAAGAAAATTAAAATCTATATTTCTACTTGAGCAATATTTGATTTATTTTGGCCAAAAATAATGTTCGCTATAAAAACTACAAAAACACTGACTTTTTTTTTTCCTCGCGCCCCCTAAACTCCAACCTTAAAGTTAAAATCTTTACAAGTTAACAAAACAAAACAATGATAGACAGGAGTGACCAAACGAGTGGCCACAATACAAGACATACATTGTTCTTCCTTGTGTATCGGTGTTTTGCGTTTCATCCAGCCTTAGTTTACAAATACCACTGGAGGTGCGAGGCACAACAATGGCACAAGCATGTTTGAGTACCTGCAAGTGACATATCATTTATCTGTTAATACTCACATCGGTGATCACGTTTTCTAAATCAGGCATTTCAAATTGATGACTCGTGGGCCGAGTGTGACCCGCGATCCATGACTTGATTGCTGGTGACAGAGGGATTGAGATTCTAGTATCAGTCGTGTGTACTGAGGGTGCTATTTTTTTTTAAATGGGTTCACACTAGCTATGCATGCAAATTCGGTTTAGTTTCCTTTAAAATTCCGCCTTCCTCATCCCTATTTTATTGGAATAATTAATATATGCGTGTTACTTGAAAGAGTATTAAGACACTGAACAAAATAATGAAACTTAGCACATCTTCTTACTATTCTTTCAGGATATAAGCCTTAGTACTAATTACCCCAATGAGCTAAGAATTGGGAAGGTTGAATAGAGAGGAAGTGAACCCACATTTGCGTGGGGAGAAAGAGTGGAAAATCATTTAGGAAAAAATATCTCAGTTCACCCGAGTGAGATTCGAACCTCGATCTCCCCATCCTCGGCAATCTGGCTCATCACGAAACTAGCGCATTAGCTAACTACGCCACCAAGGATGGCCTGGACTATATATATACTGGGAAGGTTCTGTGAAGGTTGAGTTGGGTTGAGTGAGTGCATTTGTGTGTGTGTGTGTGTTTGTCAGTTTCCTACCACAGAAAATTTTGACCCCAAACCAAAGTCACAAGGAAAAGTTTATTATTTTTATTTTTTGTGTGGGAAAATAACTTATAGGCTTAGAACAGTTCTCACAACTCAGCTGTAAGTGTAGCGTTACCAAACAAAGAACTTGACGGAACGTTCCCGCACTGGTGGGCACGCTGAACAAGATGCGAGTCTCGTTTAGCTCAGTTTGTTTCAATAACGAGACATTCGGGGTTCGATTTCCTGTTGGGTGTATTGAAATGGCATTTCCTAAATAGTTACTCACTACCCATCAATACACGAATGAGGGTATATTTCATATAAATCCTACCTTTCTCATCCCTTCTCCTCTAGTGTAAATATGCTAATAGCCTGGATGTAAAATATTAAAATAAAATATGGGTCACACTAGAATAACATAAAAAGTGGCCGCATGGTTTAAGGCGCTACTCTCGCAATAGATTAGACTGCTAAAGACGGGGAAATCGGGTTTTTATCCCGGTCAGGTGTACTGAGGATGGTTTTTCCTAAATGATTTTTTCATTTTCCCTCCATGAAAATCTGGATACACTTAATATAAACTCAACCTTCCTACTCCCAAACACATTAGTGTAATAACTATATACGTGTGAACGGGTAGTAAGACATAGTATTAAGAAAAATAAAAATAAAGCTGGTTACATTGTATAGTCCAATTTTAATAGGAATAGCCTTATCTTAAAGAGAGAAAAGTTACCATATCTACTTTCACAATATACGCTAAGTCATGTCAACTGCAGCTGTCACTTTTGATCAATATTTACAAAGTCATACTAATATAATAGTAGCATGTTATCAATGTTTGCCACATAAAATTTTGTATTTCCTAAAAGGACCGTGTTAATAAAATCAGACTGTATCTTTACCAGCTACATGATGGGCTACATCCTCTTAAACGATAGGAAATGAGAAACTGAAAACACGAGGGTTATACAATCAAGGTTGGGATCACGCATATCGATAAGAAAAACGTTGTAAAATGTTGTAAACGTTCTCCATCATAAAAAAAAAAGACTTCGATGTTGCTCACAGAGGAAAAAATGTTGTATGTGTGTGACTCCCATATGAAACATCTGGCAATTATGGCCAAATATTCTACCATTAGCACACGTACTTATAGGGTTTTTTTTCGTTGTTGTTGCTGTCCTCTCTCTTGGAAGGTTTTTAAAAATGTTTTTTTCCCTCCCTTCTAACCTAGGGTAGATCCATATATTTCTCAGCACGACTTATACCTGAGGGCAAGAAACCTACAGATTTAGTGTCGTTTGGGACTGAGGTAAATGGTCGCGGAGGTGTGAAGGGACAATTTTTACGAGCTTGGTGTGGGGTGAGGGAGGAGGCCCATAACTCGTCCTGGACGCCACGGGGGTGAGTGGGGGGGACCTTGAAGTCCAACCCCTCCCTCGTTCCTTTAGGAGCACCGTGGTTCCACACCTGGGTGTTAGAGCTTCTTCCCTCCCAGCCCGCGCTTCTGGTGTTGCCAACAGACACTTGGTTAAACAACCAACTTTGATTTTCTTTTAATGGTTAGGAGGGAAGGAGATTTTGATCTATTTACATACTTTTAGTGCCAGTATCGGCTATAAATGACTTTTAACCATCTAAATTAAAGGAACACGAATGAAGGTTGGCTTTCGCCATGTTCAATATCATTAGAGCGGATCTATATGTACCGATAAAATGTGTGTCAGTGCCGGCGCAGATATAAGTAGTACTAAGATTCCGTTTAATCTTATGACCAGGCAGTACACGATGCTGACAAGACAACATTATCGCGACGTATTGATGCCGGCGGGCCCCTCGATAAATACCTCAATCTCTTTGCGCACTCGTCTCCAGATTGTGATGTTCTCTCTTACGTCTTGTTAGAAGCTATATTTTTTAAATAAGAATGAATCAAGATTGACCCAATCTAGTGACCGATGCAAAATAGCTATGGTCCTGACTCTGATTCGGTGATTAATTTAAAAAAATAAAGTTTTCTTTTGATGAACGTAGGTCCTGATTGCTCGGTGACTACCACGCAAGTGTCCTCACTTCTACCTGACAACAAGTTTTTTTTACAAAGCCTTTGTTTTTAGAATATACTAGTAACGGGGTGCATTCGTCTCTCATCTGTGCTCATTTGTTCTTCGAGAAGATTTTGCTTGGGTGGATGATAGAGAGAAACAAAAGGATGTTGCACAACGTAGATATTTATAATGGAATATAATGTAAATTAAATACATTTATAATATTATTATGTTGGACTAGATTTGGTTATCTCTACTAATTGATAAAAAAGAGACGTGTAATATATGATCGTTAAAAGCTGTGATCTGACATTGTTTTGGTTCCATCTTTCGAGATTTTAAGTGCTTGTGCTTTAGTTATTCTTTGTAATAATACTTTATATAGTTTTAGTTGTGTAGCATAGTTGTTGGATAAAATGTCTAGCCAGCTTAAGTATGACATAGTGACTTTGATTAAATTAGTGAAGAACAAAGCGTGTTTGTGGGATAAGAACTATAGAATCTTTTCAAAATTCTCTTTTTCTCCACGTCTGACGCAGTCTCCTACGGTGATGAAGCAATCACGACCAAATAAACCTCCTATTTCACACGGGAGTCATGTTGTTTGCCCATAATACATCACAAAACTGCCCGCCTCTCATGCTCCGACAATGATGTTGTCGGTGTGTGTTTACGTTAGCCCTTAAGATGTTGTACTTTAAAAAACAACTAGAATCCTTAAATAAAATATGTTCTAGTCTGCGAGCGACGAGTATTACTTATCCTTTTATCTTAACCTCAACCGTGCTTAAATATTAGTCAAGGATATCCTGGATACACTTCTTTCCTCATTTAAAAAATTCTTCATCCAATTTCGTTATGCTCATGACATATATTCAAGAACTGTTGAGGTCCCCATCTGAAGAAAATTAAACTCTGCGTTTAAACTAGAGCAATATTTTATTTATTTTAGCCAAACAAATATTTTGCTATAAAAACTGGGCGAGCACTGGTCTTTTCTTGCATTTCCCACATTCACACCGGCCACCTCAACTGTGTGTGCTCACTATTTTCACGTATTGTATCCTATTACTTTCACACGTTACATTTTACACACCTATTATTAGATGGAAATACAGGGTGTCAAATGAAGAAGTACCAAGAAGAGTTGGTGAGAAGAGAACCGTTTGGGATGTCATTCTTCGGAGCAAAACAAACTGGATCGGACACATCCTTAGGAGGAACTGTCTTCTGCACGACGTCATAGAAGGAAAGGTTGACGGAAAGAGGAGCTTAAAAAGAAGAAGGCTGAGGACAGGGCGCATTGGCGGTCAAAGTTCACTGACAAAAGGAATGGACCTGTGGTGAGACAGAACACATAGTAATAATAATAATAATAATCCCAAACAATAATACAACAAAATATGAATATAAGGTGTAGAGCATACTATTATATGATAAACATGATCTTGTGTCAGTTATTTTTGAATGGCTGTCCAGGATATTACCAAGTATAAAATTTTCACTTTATATTACATCACTCTGATCGGTAAAAGTTTGTTCCCATTAAGTACAATCTCAAACACTAATAGCCCCCTCTCATATGCTAGTGGCATGTAAAATTAATCATTTATAAAACAAAACGTGAAGATATTACATTCAAACGCACTCCGGTGGCCACTTGGTCTAAGGCACCTCTCTCCCAATAGACTATATTGCCGATGATAGGGAGATCGGAGTTCAAATCGTGGTCGGGTGTATTAAGGGTGTATTTTTAAATATATATGGGCCATATGTGATACATTGCTTGTAATAATGATCTAGTTTCCTTACTAAAATTTAAACTTTATCAGCAAATGCAAGCATATTTTAAAAAACATTACATTTAAAATTTCATAATAAATGTGTGTGACTATAAATGTAGGTAAGATATCATAAACCTCAAATAAATTGTATTTCACACTCCAAATTATGTTATACGTACAAAGCTCTTAGGAATGGGCCCACACAAGAAAACCTGTTCAAATGGGACGACTCGGAATAAGACTATATATATATATATATATATATATATATGTCTTATACGGCGCCACTCTTTACAAAAAAGAAATATTAAAAAAACACAGAGCATATGACAGTATTTATTTTTAACTCTTTATTACCATTTCAATGTAGTGTCGCGTGTTTTACGAGTCGTCGTAAGTCACTGCGGGGGTTTATGGGAGATGACACGTGTCTTGCCCACGTGCGCACTCCCAACAAGTGGCCAAACATTGCTGCCCTATGTTAGTTTATAATTATTAATAATTGATAGCTGTGATAAAATGTTGATTGTGTATTGTTAGACTGTTGATAATTACCTTTGTATCGTGCGGGCAACCTAACCGTCTGGGTTTCTTGGGTCCTAAACGCGAACTAAGCCGTAAATTGAAAACTAAACTACCCGCATCGGTGGGTACGCGGACTAAATGCCAGTCTCAATTAGTCTTGTTTACCGGTGATGGGGTGGTTGGGGTATTAACACGAGCCGAGAATAGTGACATGGTATTTCCTGAATTGATTCTAAATCTCTCTTTAGGAAAATTCAGATGCATTTCCTTTAAACTGTACTTCAATCATCACTGGATTGGTGGCTTAAATATGTGGATAGCTCAGACGGATAGTAAGAAGTGGTGTAATAAAACCTTTTTGAACATAAACTTCGTCTACCCTGAAAAAGAACAAGCTTACCATGTTTGATTACACCATGGTGAAACCTTTAAGTTAGGACCATAGTTCAATAAGTCAAGACTGATACTTTTTAGGGCAAATCAAGTGAATGATATATTTTTTTAAGTGAATGTGCTACCAAAATAAAATAGGTTACTAATTAGCTAAATAGTTAACTGACAATACAATATTTTTGAAGAAAATTGTGTAATATAGCTCCCAGCTACGGAGATAATCTTGAGCTTTTACAACCTCAGTAGAATAATCCGGTTGAGAAACTATCCAGTCGGCATGAACAATAAGATTAGCAAAATTTAGTTATAAAACAACCCCTGTTCCTTCCTCCCTGTATAGAAGAGTGGGAGGGATGATGTATGTCGGCGTGATGTAGGACAAGTTCTAGTAAAAAGTGTTAACGGTCCTAATACACAATACACTATAATATATTTTAATTTATTTATTTTATTTAAAGTTGAAAAATAACTCTGCTCACTGTCAATAAAAAATATTCAAACCTAATATATAGACATTTTTGGTTACTATTTATGTGTTTTTATGTACTATGTTTGTAAAAAAAATGTGAGTCTTTGGAGAGTGAATGAACTTAAAGCAGTTCTTTTGATGCAGAGGGAGACGCTAGGTGAATTTGGGTGGACAGTATGAATAGGAATCTGACAAATATTGCAGTGTTGTCCACGAAACTATCTCAGATCTGGTGGATCACGTTTGTTTGTGTGTGTGTGTGTGTGACTGTGTGTGTGAGAGAGTGTGTGTGAGTGTGTGTGAGTGTGTGTGAGTTGTGTGTGTCTACCTCCCTCCAAGATATGTGAGAAAAAAAACCCATACCTCTGAGGTTCTCGTCAATGTAGTGCAAAAATAAATAAAGATAATAAAAGAAGCCAAGGTCCGAACGAAAGTAAATTTGTCTTCATTGAAATTTTTGGTCAACTGGGAAGGTAGTAGAAAGGTTAGGTGCTGGGTCGGAGAAGAGAGAGAGAGAGAGATAGACTCTGGTGTCCGAATGGATGGGAGATGGTGAGAGAACGAGAGATAAACTCGGGGGAGAATTTTATAGGTGTGAAGAGGACGGGAGAACCGAAAGAACGCAGTAAAAATTACCCCCTCCCTTTACCATTTTGGATAATAAATAACCCGTGGACTTGGCCCAACGATTAATAATAAACCCTCTTCCCCCCCTTCCCCTTCCTACCTCTTCAGCCGTTACGATGTCCAGCCAAAACTGTGTGTCGCCCTCCCCAAGAGCCCGTGAGACATGGTTCATTAAATAACAGCCATGTCGTACTTGCTGCTACCTATGTTCTGTCACTATAGGTATCTACTGTGCAGTTCACACGAGATGTGTTGTAACATAATGGATGTAGGTCTAAAGTAATTACTATACGGATTAAAACAACATATAGTTAAATTAAATAACAGCAATGTTAGACTTGCTGTTACCTCTGTTATGTCCCTATATATATTCACTTTGTAGTTCATATAAAATGTGTTGTCTCTTGCTGGACTTAGTCTACAAGTAATTATTATATTGATTAAAACAACATATTGTTAACTAGATAACAGCAATATCGAACCTGCTACTACTTAAGTTCTGTAACTATAGGTATATACTGTGTAATTCACAAGAGATGTGTTCTATGTATTGGGTGGACCACACAATAAACAAAATAATAGTTAACTAAATAAATACTACACAATCATAATTTATGTTAATATTATATAGCTCTAAGAACACACTGTACAATTCACACCACAAAAGATTTAGTAGTTAATTTATAATATCCTTCACATATATCTAATTTAATATATTAACGAGAATAACATATTAAATTATAGTATATCGGCTAATATACTAGACCACGTTTAACATTAATTTCAAAAAGGGTTTCTTTGAACGTTCCTAAGAAGCTATTATTAATATGTACTGTATTTAATAACACCGGAGAAGGTGGGGCTCAAATCCCATTCTGGTGTCTTGTCAGGGTTGTTTTTTTCTAAATGGTTTTAAATTTCTCTCCACGCAAATGAGGGTATATTTCCTATGATTTCAACCTTCTTTATACTTGAGTACACTATCGTAGTATATGCATATGCTTACAGCCCAAACGAGGAGTAAGACGCATCCCACATATAGATATTAATATATATATATATATATATATATTATAGTGTTACACCTCAAAATTAAAATTATCCATTTCATTCCTATGTCAATTTTGTGCTCATTCGCTGGCCCATTTCATGGACTGAGCAAAACCCAAAACCTAGTCCGGTTCATGAATTGGGTAGCGCTTGTACTGATCAATTCATAGACTGACTCTTTCATGAACTGAGCAGCTCTAATCGTTACCCAATTCATCAACTGAATGCGTTTTTGCCCAGTCCATGAAATGGATAAGCGAAGAACAGATTTGGTCTTTAAGTTAATTTAACCCTAAATCTTTTTGGATTAGAAGGTTAGGTTACTAGATTGAGCTAGTTCAAAATAATATCATACACATAATTTCAGTTAAGCCTGAAGTAGATAGTACAATAAGTTCCAGTTTATGAAATGTACAGGCTGCAAGAGTTAATGAAATTTTTGCCCGGTTAGTAAAATGGTCAATAAAAGAGGTTGGTTCAGGAACATGGACAGAGATTTTCCCAATTGATGAAATAGGTAGTTTCACTATCGAGGTTTAGAATATATATATGGTAGCTTTTTAGGACCAACCAAGACAAACAATCTATTGGAAATTAACGTTATATTTAGTTTTGTCATTTTCTCACGGTATTATCTGCCTAAAGCTACAATAGCGAGTTAGATACCAGGAAATATATTTGTATTTGCATGGAAGGAGAATAAGAGACCATGTAGGAGTAAAAAAAACACCCTCAGCAGGGCCTATACCCCTATACCCGAATGGAATTTGAGCCCCAACGTTTAGTCAAAATGTTGTTTATTAATCCCTTTGTTTTGGGCTTAATCTGAATTGTATAGTAAATAGTAAGCCATCCGCAAAGTAGGCACCCATACACCCACTTATAGTAGGTATTGTAGAATAAGATATCCATCCTATCTACGAAGGTAGAGATGGTAGGTAACAACTAGGAGAAGTTACCATATATCCATTCGTATCAAATAACCAAAGTTATTTTATATGTATTAGGGAGGATTTACTCTCATATAGTTATCATGTTCTGAAAATTGAAAAATGACACCTGGACATGGGAATCGAAACCGAGACCTTTGGCTTAGTACGCCAACGCTATAACCACTGAGCTATCCAGGAATTGTCCCGTGCTCAGGGTCATTCTTCACTCATATTTTAAGGCAGAGTCTATAATGAACGTGTGGAATCGTCGGCTACATATGTGGGATTTATTAAGATCATGAGATATCGGATAATAAAGCCACCTTCAACTCGGTAGTAGGCTTATTGCTGCCACTTGTACAATTATTATAATTGTAAGGGATCACATATTTAAGAATCAAAAAACCAAAGCTATTATATATGTTTTAGTGAGGATTTACTCGCATCTAGATAGCTTATTCTGAAAGGTGAAAAATCCTCACTAAATCATGTACAATAGCTGGGGCTATCTGAGCTGGACAAGGATATGGAAAAAAATCCTCGCTTCAAAACTTGACGACAAGTTTAAATTGACTTTATACCAACAAGTGCTGCAGCGCTATCTGCACTTTAGTCAACACTCTATACAGCGTGAAAATACCACAACTACCCCTGAAGTGTCTGTACTTCCCACCCCTGCTGTACTCAATACTGTACCAGTACAGGTACGTTAAAAAGCTGAATTTTAATAGAACATATTATTTCCCAGGGTGGTATCTCTTTGGGCGAAAACGGGGACTTGAGTATTCACGATGCGCCTCTCCATGGATCCAATATTATAGATTTAGTCAACGATGTGGTCAGATCAAGAAGACACAGCGATCCGTCTGGGTGGTGAAAGTTTCTCACGGCACTTCAAAAAATAAACGTTCCGAAAGAATTTATTGTAAATCCGAAACTTTTGGCACCCATTAGAGATCCTACGCCCGTACCCCAACCACTTACACCATCACAACGACCTAAGAAGAATAAATTGGAACGGGTGGAATAAAACCGGTGGCTGCCGTTCCGAGCTTAATGGACCATTTAGCTGACATATACTACGACCCTTCTCATCCTGCAGGGTTTGCAGGGGTGGCGTCACTCATAAAGGCGTCCAAGAAAGATACCGACAAAGTACGAGAATGGCTTCATGCGCAGGACAATTATACCCTACACAAACCAGCGATAAAAAAGTTTCCACGCAACAAGTACATTGTGTCAAACATTGACGATCTCTGGCAAGCCGATCTCAACGATATGCAAAGTCTCAGAAAATACAACGACGGTGCAGTGTACTTGCTCACCATCATCGACGTGTTTAGCAAGATGGCCTGGGTGAGGACGCTTCCATCCAAGACGGGGAGAGTCCTGAGAGACGCCTTTCGGGACATTTTCAAACAAAGTGGACAGTTACTCAAATGATGCATCGTGAGATTTGTATCAAACTCTGCGTTCAACGGAGACGCCACCAAGTACCCGTTTAACTCCCAAATCTACGGAATGAACCATTTCTCGCTGTATGTGGACGGGTAACAAGTGCCGTCGAAACCGCTACAGCCCGATTTTTCAAACGGCAGCTATGTCATATCCTACTACAAACTGTTTTCTTGGACGGGTATCTATTTCATGAACGAGGGTAACGACATCACAAGGGAAACCTTCCCTAAGGGATATCATCTAATGGCTTTCGATCTAACAACGCATCGATGTGAGCTTCAACAGAGTTCTCAATGAAACCGTCAACTGTATCGTGTATGGGGAGTTTGCCAACATCATCACCATCGAAAAGGACAGAAACGTCGTGACCGATTATGGGAGTTAATAAAAGCGACTTCCCTTTTCTTACACTTGTCATTTAAATCATGGACGTCATTGTGTATTTCCAGAGTTTCAACGGCGACAACAAAGAGCTTATCGTTAAGGAACTGAGAGTTTTATCTGAATGCGGTACATTACTTCAACAGTGGGTGTTAAAACTTCCATACGCTATCGATTAACTTTCATCCACCGCTAAAAAGCAAGCCGACTATATCATCGACAAACTGCACGGTATTCCCTGGGATAGCGGTGATGTTGATTACAGCCTGCTCAAATACCTCATCTTCCATGCCACAACGCGTGCAGAAACCGTCTAGGTCAAGGGGGCAGAAAATAAAAAGTTTATAGTCAATTACACGCCTACACCCGTCGTTGATCTGTACGACATAGGTTATTCGTCTTTGAAAACACTTGAATTGGGCCGCACCATGTGCACGGAACATAGTTCTGTATGGAATTTTTGTTTGGCCTCTATCGTTTAGGAACTTCGAGATTGGATTATTGAAGGTGGACACGCAAGCCATAAGAAGTGCACTGAAAACAAACCCATGGTATTGTTCTGTACAGTCGTGTATTTTCCCTGCTGATCAACTACCCCCAAGAATAGCTCAACCTGCTTCTCTTGTCATCAACACTGATCCACACACAAACCTGGGATGCATTGGGTCAGCATCCTTATCAACAAGAACAGCGTGAAAGAATATTTTTACAGTTAAGGTTTTTCACCCTGTATAAATTAACATCTGTAATTTATATGCAAAAACACTTCCCGTACATCTCATAGCATGCTACAACTTCAAAGCATTGCCTCAGATGTTTGCGGCCATTACTGTCTCATGTACCTTCTCTATCGCACCCAGAACATTTCTATGAAAACTTTCCTAGCCCTATTCTCACCCACCAATCACACAGGCAACGACGCTAAGGTGGTGAGATATTACAACACATTTTTAAAGACTCTAGGGTCTTGCCGCCCCTCAATAGGCTGCGTCCAATCAACGTGCGCCTATAAAATGGGCGTCCCGATTGCATACTGGCCATAGCCGTGACAGTCGTCGAAGCGAGCAAACATCATGGAAGGTCAAGACGTTTGCGCCCGCAAAGCAAAGCCGGTGAAGCCGCTCACCATCACCAGTATTTTCAACACTTTGTTTCCGCTGGACGAAGTCGACGCCAAGTGAGTCATCGTTGGCATGAGCGCCAAGAACAACTTTACGTCCTATGTCCAGCTAAAAATATGTGGAGGGAACTGTGTGGTGTTTAACCGTACAGAGTGGCAGGAACTGGGCAGTCGGTTATATCAAAGTTTTTCAGCAACACGCAACCTCCTGAGAAGATTCGTCTGACTTATCATGAATCTCTGAAACGCATGTGCGGTGACCGTATGGTCGTCCTCAGTGAGAAACCAGACGCTGGACTCAAACGTGTCGCCTATCTAGCACCTAGCTGGGCGCGTCTTTGTGATGTGTGGGACCTCATCGACGTTGCCGTCGACCGCCGGGATAGTGGTCGACACCCGTTGCACGCTATTGCAACGATTTGATCGACACACCGGATCTTATCAGTGCTACCTATTATAAACATAAAATGGCTGGTTTGGACTATTACATGCTGGATTGTGAACTAAAAACAATTTTACTGACACAGCTAAGAGACACTGTAGAAAAACTTATGAACGATAATATGCATTCCTGTAAAAGTGTATAATAAATATTATGTATGATGTTTGTGAAACCTTTAATATATGTCTGTAAAACCTTTCATGTTTAATAAATAAGTGTTTTGTAATATCGTGTTTTATTCGTGCAAAACCTTTCTGTCCCCTTACACGCAGATACGAGTCTCGACTTGTCGAGCCGTCAAACTGTCACTAAATATGAACAGGGTCAATGACCTCTTGTACTAGCTCACGGTTTCAAGGTCACGATCTATTTTTGTCTTTACTCATCTTGTCGATCCACCAGGGAAAAACCCATTGCGTCATCACTCAAGGTCGTGTCCTATTTCTGTCTCGACTTGTCTCGTCGACCCGCCAAACTGGTGCCAGTCATCAGGGTTGCGACAGTGCGATGACGTCATCGGGAAAACCCATTGTCGAGGGGAGGGCTGCCAGAGTCAATGATCTAGCTCACGGTTTCAAGGTCAAGATCTATTCCTGTATTGTCGGGCCGCAAAACTGGCACCAGTCATCAGGAAAAACCCATTGCGACATAATTCAAGGTCACGATCTATTCTTGTCTCGTCGATCAGCCAAACTGTCACAGGGTAGGAGTCACTGGGAAAAAAAACTATACTATATATGGATCTGCAACACCAGGAAAACCCATTACCACTTAGGGGAGAGAGGTGGTTGCGACACATACCTCTAAGGAGGGGTAGGGAGGGGAAGTTAAAGGAGTCTCATGGCAAGAAGAACCATCTCTCACACTCTTCGCTAAACGGCCGGGCAGAGAAGATGCTCCCAAAGCTCACTAGCGATGCCATGGGAGGAGCACCCGGCGCCGTGGACTGCACGCCAATAATAAAATAAAAAAACTCCAACGCTCCATCCCAACATCCCAATCCTACGACAATAAACTCCCCACACCAATAAAATAACTCCAACGCTCCGTCCCAATCCTACGACAATAAACTCCCCACACCAATAAAAAAAACTCCAACGGCCAGTCCAAATCCTACCCAGACATAAATAACCAATGTGCACGAATAAAAATAGCAATTCGCATACATAAATAACCATTAATCACACATAGAAAAGAAATAAACACAAATAAAAAACAAATGAGACAAGAATAAACAAGTTTGGAACCCTGGTAAGGTGGTCAGGTGGTGCAGGAGGGGAGGGGTAAAACCAACAGCCAAACAGATAGTGAGAGGGCGTGGTCACGTGATCAAATTCAGCCAATCCCAGCCTGTGACAGGTGGCTATACTAGCTACTGTTATAACAAGATACAAGTGTGAATATATTACGTTTTAATTTTTTATTTCATATAGGCTACTCTAGTATCTCTTGTTGCCTCAACTGCAAAACAAAAGTCATAATTTATTCATATATTTTGTTCTTTGAATGAGTTACGAAAATGCCAACTATACGGTAAGTATTATAAGAATCGCTTTATGACACTTTTTATTAGTAATATAATATTACCAAGCAAATATTTATTATTTCCAAATAGGTTGGCATTTGGGACTTTAAGTAATTTTTTATATAAAGAACCTTCTGCTAGCAGTCACCTCCTCTCTTACCGTAAATAGGCCTAGATCCTGAGAGTGAAAATTAAGGGGTCTGCCTAGGTAGCTCAGATAGAGCCAATCAAATGTTACTTTTAGGTTAAATATTGAACAAACCTTGAACCATACACGAGTCTGGGGCCCACTGCAGTAAATACAAAACTATTTTTCTATTTACATAATGATAGACTTACTATAAACATAGTTAAAAGTTTAAAAATATCACTTTTAAAAGTTAAAAAATCTACCCATTTCCTCTTATCTCTAAGAACTAATGCCTGGGAAACGAAAATAAACTGGTTTAAGAAAGTAGAATGGATCTTTGTTAATCGATTTATGACATTTAATAGGAGAGTCACATCACAAATTGTTTTGGCATTTATATTTTTCCTCCTTCCTTGGTTATTCTTCTACTGACGGAAAGCTCTCCCCTGAAATGTTATCGACACAGTTTCTGGCGTTTATGATTTTCTGCTTGAATATTATAGTGCCTTAATATTGATTTTATTTTGTTGGTGTTGATACTCGGTGAGTTTCTGATTAGGTGGTCGTGGAAATACTAGGCGTTCCTAACAGTCCCCCTAACCCCATTTTTTACATCCCTCTCCCTTCAAATAAGGTTTAGCTACTCCCTTTAATCTGTTTCAGCACCCTCTGCCTATATTGTAGTGTAGAATGTATCGAAAATATCTATCAAACCATGCATACACTAGATCACACTCTTTTTGCCTCCCATCTCCCACCTTGGTGCGAACAACAAGGGCACATGCTCTACTAAACCAATTTATCACTTCCTCTCGCCCCTCGAAGAGAGAAGTATTCTGATCGTTAAAAAAAACTCGAGCTAGAGTTTTTGATAAATATCAACCCCTTGAAACAGAAGAAATTGTTTTTGTGATGCCGTTTGTCTGTCTGTGTGTCTGCTTTGAGCCAAAACCAGTTTACCAATTGGGCTAAAACATGGTCTAAGATTTTAACAAAGTTCCCCCGAGGAATTTTTCGAATTAAACATCCAACTCTCAAATTAAGGGTAAATAATGAAGAACAAAAGTAAATAAAATAGATTTTCTCAAAATTCGTTCAAATAAATTTGATTAAATGCTGTGTTTAGGCATTGTTTAACATTAAAAACAAATTCAAGCTCTAATTTTCCCATTGAAATGATTTTAGGGATAGTTTACTTATGAATACATTTCTAATTTTTATCATAACTCTACAACTAAGTTATTTGATGTAAGAAATAACGTAGTAGTTGTAGTACTATTAAAATTCTTTTATTTGGAATATATTTTTACCAAACCAATAGTTTTTGAACTATAAGAAAAAAAAGTATTTTTATAAATATTTTTAAAATGTGAAATTGATTGTTATGCACTTTAATGGACAGAGATGTTCTTCTTTTCTCAATGTTTCTTTAACAGTTTATATTATTTCATGTATGCTCTTTGATCGAGTGTTTCTGCAACAATATATATTATTACGTTTCACAAACCTTGCAAGATTTTGGTAAAGGTTTCTATTTTAAGATAAACGATAAATAAGATCTGTGCGGTGCACCTTAACTTTTATTTTTACATTATTTTCGTTTGTGAGTTAAACACATGAGGGTAAGTCACTTCCCTCTAAAAGATAGATTAACAGGGCGAGGATAATTAAAAGGAAATGCACCAGCATTAACTTGTAGAATGGAATACCACTAATTGGGGAGATACATTTAAAAAAAATGGCAAAACGCCATCGCTACGGCTTAATATAAGGGAAAGGGGTGAGGAAGTTAATTTTGTTTAGAGGAAGTGACATTGTATTAGCGTAGAAAGGTTATGGGGAAACCACGATGGGAAGTCACTTGGGGGATGGAAGAGGGAAAATATATCCTTAGACGTATGGTTCAAAATGCCAAAAATGAATGGAGGAAGGAGAGAGAGAGAGATACGTTGACATAGACCAATATATTTTCTCTTCCTTCCTACATTCATTTTTGCCATTTTGATCCGTAAGACTTTCGACAATCTGGGTAAAAGTATATATATGGAATTTTACCCAGATTGTCGAAAGAGAAAGCGGAATTCCATTTGGTTAGGGGAAAAAACTCGCTCGACACACCCGACTGGAATTCGTCACCGGTATACCAGACAAGACGAGGATTACGCCTTTATCCACGTGTCCGTGGGCAGTTAAGGCTAAATAGAATAATGGTGATAGATCACGTAGCATTAAAATCTATCTTCTATGGTTTAAACACTCACACAATCTAAATAAAGCTCAAATAACGATTTTAAAATAGGCGCGCCTTGTGCCACTCTTGCAGTGACAGCCTTGCCCTGCAGAGCACCGGTGCAACCAACTACCTTTGAGGGGGAGAGGGAAGTGAAACTTAATTAGATCCGTTTTAACAATCTCCCTTGTTTCGCCATGCTGCGTGAGAACCGCTAGGGCTTGCCGACAGATCCTGAGTCTGCGATCCTGTCGTGTCCTTATTTCACAGGACCTTCCACTCTTGAGTAGAAGATTACCTTTCCAGTCTTGCCGACGAAGTCACTGACAAATCAATGCTGTATATGAACATGAAAAATAAGAAAATAAATAAATATTTGCTTTGGCGGTGTATTGGTTTATTTATCTTGGAAGAGTTTGATAAGTTAACTTGATAAGAAAATAGTGCTAGACGCAGTGGAGAACTTTTCAACTGATGTGAAGGAACAAGAAAGGACTACTGTAAGACCCTTGTGTTCAAATTAGATAAGACAGAAAATGTCGGGAAGAGGCAAAGGCTACTGTATAATCCACACTAGAGTAGAGTCATCAGATTGATGCACTATCAAACAAGATATGGAAGATGTCCAAGTGAATGCTCTCTCATACACATAGAGAAAGGATGTAAAAACAGCACAGTTCGATAAAACTACTGCCAAAAAAACAGCTCAGTAAAATAAAAATGTTAGAAAACGGCTAATAAAAGTAGTGGGCTATATATATAAAACTTCATAGACTTGTCCAATACACGAACATAAAAACAATTATTATTGAGTGTATTATTTACAATTTAAATGTGATTTTAGAGTTATTGGCTCCGAAAAAGCCAAGAAAAAAAAACAACTTTAGGCCATGGGAAGAATAATTGAATAAAGAATCTACACCCGATAGATCGATATACATGATGATACATTTATATAGGTATTGCAGATGAAGTGTAATCAATATTTTTGCAACGGTTATTCCTAGCTATTTATAATGTCTGGTACCACCCTGGTGTCGTCAACTCCGAACAAGAACGGAAACTTGCCTGCCACTAATCATATCCACTCACTTAGAGTGGGAGAAAAATACCATTGTGGTCGGAATATTACAGCAACCTTTGTCAACAAGCTCCCAGGCGAGGAAAACAGCGCTAATGTTAGGCGAGAGGCTAGCATGTCTGACTGACTTGAGTTCCTCCTTTTTTTCACTCAATTTTTTACCAGTCCGGATTATTGGGATTTAAATTACTTTAATGGAATATGGATAGGTAATTTAGAGTTTAAAGGAAATGTTACAACATTGGTGTAGAGGGAGAGTGGTAAATTACTTAGGAAATTACACCCTCAGCACATTCAGCTGGGATTAAACCTCCATCTTCCCATCTTCGACCAAATCAGACAAAATGAGGCTAACATTTAGTCCGTGTTCCCCTAAGTATGATTTTACATGCATGCATCAGGTGAATGCTTGTGCAATTTTCATAAAATGTACACTTCTCTTGTCATTTGGGTCAAATGGGGAGGTCCAGTACCTTGTCACAAAGTGTTGCCAGAGCAAGCAAAGCTTGTTTAAACTGTCCCTAAAGTTCCTCCTAAATTTGCGCCGCATTTGAAGCGTACTTTTTTACTTTTAGTACCGCGTCCTACGACCCGTTCGATATGTATTAATACCCTAATGTGGTAAATATTAGGAAGACTGAATTTAGAGGAAGTGTTCTCACATTTGCGTGGAGGGAGAGTGAAAAACCATTTAGAGAAAACCACCCTCAATACGGTATTGAATAATCTCCTCGTCGACCGTCTAGTCTATTGCGAGATTAGCACCTTAGACCACGTGGCCACCGAAGCTGGTTTCAGGCGTACTAAATCTTGACTATTAAACTTGCCTTAACCAGGGGTGGATTTACGCATAGGCCTAGTACGCACGTGCCTACGGCGGCAAATTTTAGGGGTGGCAGATTTTGCATTGTCAAAAAAAATATATATATATATATACATGCTATGTTTTCCTGACAGGTAATATCATTTTATGGCTTCAGTGTGTGTTTGATTTTTGTGATATGCAATTTTCTTTTGTGCATTAAAGTTAATGTTGAGGTTTACATATGTGGTGGAAGGATTAGAATTGATGACAAAGTGATACTTTCTCCTGCTACCCACCTTCCCTCCTCCCCTCTGTCTCAAGGGCGGTAGTCATTAATGATTAGCAACAGCAACAGGATGGCGTGGCAGAACAATATAGGCAGTTGTGTAGGAAACAAACTACAGGGTGGATACAAGCAAACTAGTTATTATATTAGTACTTAGTAGCAATAACGTTACTGTTATGTTACGAGTGTTCCTGTGCATACAGTGATGAAACACTAGTAGAAGAGTTAGTACACTCAAAGTGTCATCTTCTAACAAACACTATATTTGAGAAGAAACTAACTCCTCTTGAGTGTCAGTTTATACGAAAAGACAGGTGAGGTGATCCACCCAAATAATGGCATTACCCTCCGAACGTTCACATGTTCTCTAGTTTCTAGAGGATCGCCCCAATTCATTGGCAATAGACTCAATTTAAGGTCTAATGATTTGTTTGGAATCATTGACCGGTTCACTCACTAGAAATAAAGGCAAAAGTTATACACTTATTTTCTTACTGTTTGGATTCTAATAGGGCCCCTAAACGATCAGTATGCATCAGTATTTACAACGAGACCGTACACGGTCAGTCTTCGTTTCATTATTGTTATCAGTATCAGCTCCAGCATACACCTTGCAACAACACGGATGATAAGAAAAAGGTGTGAGCAGTCTATGTTTGTTGCTGAGACTGAAGGAAATACTGTCAAGCTCGAACACATGGTCAATCCTACTGTCAGTTGTACCGTCAGTCTCTCCCACTACTCTCAAGATTGACGAACTGATACTGATGTATCAGAAAATTCAGATCACATCAATATTTTCGTAAGTTTATCCACCAGTCGGTCAGTACTGCCCCTACACGATCAGTCCGACTGTCAGTATTAATAAAGTAAGAATTAATACTGACAGTCTGACTCGTCGTGTAGGGGCCCTATAATATTTTATTTAATAATGTAAGCACTCTCTATCTGTTACTCCACAGATAGCACTTTGTATATGGTATATGTGTTTCGGTGCATGTACTGTGGTAGGGGGTGGACGGGTGTTTAGAAGGGGGTAAATTAAGATAGGAAAGGTGGGGGGGTCTATGGGCGGCAGAGTCGTAAATCCACCTTTGGCCTTTGCCGCTAACACTGCCGATAGAGTGCATGTGTAGGGAAATGGAAGCAACATTTCACAACACGAGCGAGATTTTAAAACCACGGCCGACCTGGAATCCGTCATCCGTCCCAGCTTCACATGGTATGAAGAGGGTCCACGCCTACTCGGCTCGTGCTAAGCCAGTTCTCACACAGTGTGAGAACAAAGGAGCGAATCACTAGGTAGACATTTCAATTACATACCTCCTCCCTTCTCCAATCCATTCACAGAGATTTTGTAGTGGGCTACACATACGAGGTTTGCCAGATAGGCTGGAAATCTATCTTTTCTGAGTGCACTATGGAGTTTACTCCCATTAATGTGGGAAAGAAATGTAAGTTTTTTATATTGAAACAATTTTTTGCTCAAAAAAATCAAATTATTCTCCACTAGCTACATAGAATTAATTTTCTACAAATAGTAGTATCAAAAGTTCTTGACTAACTGCCAAGGGCATCCTCATAATATTTAATGAAAACTTTTTATCTGTATTTAAAGGTTTCTCATCAAATTCTACTATCTATACTCATTACAGATATTCAAGAACTGTTGATATCCCCATGTGAAGAAATTTAAACTCTAATGTCTCTAGTGAAACAATATTTTATCTATTTTTGACACAAAAAGAATTGTTATCATAATTGAAAAAAACACTGCCATTAACTCACTTTCACTACACTAATACATTAATTGGTTTTATTATTCTCGCTTGGCAAAAGCTGGTACGTTTACTTAAAATTCAATTACTTCCTCCTGTCCCTTTGTATTAGTAAGTAGCTCTTTCAGGCGAATACTGTTTACCTACAGATGACATTGTTTGTTCAGGCGGTCAGGCAGATTATTTTAGATCAGACGCACTATCAGGTCGTGCGTAAATGGGTCATCTGACGTAATTTTCAATTTCATGCAGGGTGACTTCGGGTAGCCAGATAATCCAACATCCTGGCCACCTGCTGTTAATGCGATCCCAAACCATAAGAAGCAAAAATAAAATGATGAAATCAGGAACTTATTTGGTCATGCTGACTGTCCGGCAAAATAGTCAGATCGCCTGTATCCCGTTATAAAGTAATCATTCTTTACCTCTCCAGGGACAGTAACTCTATATTCACTGATGGAAACCGGATAAGTTGGTTGCTATTAAAATGGTACATGTTACATTCTATAGTCATGTTACAAAGAAATATAGAATATATCAGAATATACAAAACAATATTTGCTCCTGTTGTTCTTTATTATTATGAAACATGGTCTCTTATCTTACATGACGAGAATAAATTTAGGGTATCTGAAAACAAAACACTTAGAAAAATATGCATTACAAGAAGGGGTAAAGATAATGAAGAGTGGAGGAGATTAAATAATCATGAGTGAGTTTCATACGTTGTACTCATTACCAGACATGATTAGGGTAATCAAATCTAATAGATTACAGTGGGAAGGATATGTAGCGCGAATGGAGGAAATTAGAGCCACGATAGAGATATCGACTGGCAAACCTAATGATAGGAGATCAGAGGGAAGACTAGACGCAGGTGGGAGGATAACATTAGAATGGACCAGAAAGAGAAACTATGTAATTAGGGGGCCTGGATAGAACTAGCTCAAAAGTGGGATAGGTGGCGTACTTTTGTAAATGAGGCAATGAACTTTCGAGCTCCTAATGCCATAGAGTAAGTAAGTAGGCCTAGGGTACTTATTTTACATTATTCGTATTATAGGAGAAAACTAATAAATTAGGTCCATGAAATGAAGTGATAGAGATTATTAAATTTATAGAAGTAATAACTACTTAGTATACACACAGTATTAAAAGTTGAGAAAAAAAATGTCTGATTAATTGTCAAATACTCATAGTCGGCTACGATAATGTGCATTGTTGCCAAATTTAACATTTTTAAGCCTTTTAGAAACTTACACTTTATTTGATTCGTATACATTTCAAGTTGCATGAATTTAACTAACAAAGTGAAGACAAAATCAGTTCGGGACATACATAATATTTTGGAGACTATCCATGTAAATCTGGGACGTATGTCTGCCTTACCAAACTAGCCACATTTATTTGGGGATAAAAACGGTGGTTCTAAAGACAGAGGAATAAAATAAACGACCTAATGTTACCCTTGAGTAACCCTCCCCCTTGCTCCCTATCATGCGTGTAGAAGATGTTGCCTACGATTTCAGGGTAGGGGTAAAAGGATGGAAGATATCAGGGCGCCGGATGGATTGGCGGGATATCCCGGAAATCCAGTCAGGGATCAGGGAGTCATGTATTGGAGAAGGAATACTTCCTAAGTGCCACCCCCTCCACCCTCCCTTTTCTATCCCTGTGGGTTGTTAACTTGAGACACAACGAAAGGGGAATGAAAATAGGTTGGGACAAGGGTAAGATAAGAAAACACTTAGATGAAAACAGAAGCGAAACAAGGGTGGATTTAGAGACTGCTAGTTTTATTTTCTTACGTAACTAGTACTTATTTCAAGGTTTTATTTGTGCTTTCAGCCATACCATCGAGTTCTTAATCTTTACAAAGCAATATTTAATTTAAAAAAAAAAGCATTTATGATTTATTGTTATTGTTTTGAAAGTTCTTTATTTTTATTTTTTAGGAGTATTAATATCCTTCCGCACTTATTTACACTAATAATGAAGGTAAGATTTAGCGGAAACGTACACGCATCTTCGTGGAAGGAGTGTTTTAAATAATTTAAAAAAATACTTTTGGTACAGTAGACTGGGACTAAACAATCCCAGCCTCTCCATCACCAGCAAATCATTCTCAAGATCAACCTGATATTTACTACACAGGCTCACAGATGCATGTTTGTCAGTTGTAAAAACTATTAGGTTTACTGTCCTTAAATAAATATTCCAGAACTACTGGCTACTGACAAGAGGTGTTAAATTTGTCAAGCTTACTCCAAATATTTGCTAATGCATAAGTCCCCAATTATTATTAGTGCAATTTAGACTCAATCGTGTGAAAACATTTCCTTGGAAATAACCTATGAGTGATAGATGACGTACTTATATTTAAATTTTAAGTTTCTTTTGAAGTGTTTTTGTTTTATCATCGCACTTTAGCACCTTTTCAAGTTTTATGCATGTATGATAAATACTTTAATGGGGTACGGATGAGGGGGGAAGTATTTTAAAGGTAATCTACCCGCATTTGCGTGGAAGGGGAGTGTGAAACCAATTAGGAAACGCTCCCTCAGTAGACCCAACCGGGCTTAGCACCCCGATCTCCCTATGATCAGCAGATCAGTCTAACATCAGAGTGACGCCTTAAGAGTTTAAACCATACGGCCAAAGAAGCGGGTTCTTTTAAGGTCACCTTGTATATATTTTATATGCAATTATGAGGAATGACCTTAAAAAAGAAGAAGGATAAAACCTATTTAAGTAGTAGAACAACATTTATCACTTTGTCAAACGTAGATTAGTTATGCATTTGAATACATAGTTCATACCAAATATATATTTAAATGTATTTTAAATATTAGCTACAAATTAATAAATAGCCTTTTGTTTTTGAAAGTTCAAAGTACATTTTCTAAAAGGTTCATGCTCCACTTTGTTTGACTCGACCGCTAACACAAGGCGTACTTGCCGCCGGCTACGAGTTCACCCATGGACGATGATTATGTTCATCTGGTCAGCTCAACCCACGCAAGATAAGCACATTAACCTGTATGAATGGAGGGGTGCAGTGTGATCACGGAGCATGTAATTTCTGTACATTTAGAGTGGTTTTTAGTTAGGGTTGGAAAGGGATGTGTAGGGGGTGGAATAGATAGAGAAAATACAAGGGGTTGTTGGTTGGTCGTCCCATCAGGTCTGTACTGTACAGTACATGCACGAGATAACCAACCAGAGTTCAAATCCCCACCTCCCTCTTTTCTCCTTCCACTCGTAAACGGGGAGGATACAGGAACGCTGCCAAGCGGCCAGATTACACAACGTTGAAGCCCTCATCCTCGACTCCCATCCATTAGCTTGTATGAATTACGTACGTCCAAATGTAATGGATTCAGAGGTATATAGAAAAGTGCGTTTCAGTACTTTTATTTAATAGGGGTACAAAAGAAAGTCAAAGTTTTATAATAAAAATGTATATTTGTATCCACAATAGATAAACACAGGTTATAATAAAATAAGTAAATAATGGTCTGAAACAGTAGAACGAATAATGTTCATAAGCAGACATAAGAACAAGTTTTTAATCCCTAAGGTGTAGCTTTTTTCTTATTCTGATTTGCCATCCAGTATACAAATTTTATTCTGGAACAATTATTTAAAATTCTCATTCTTCCTTTTGTTCGTAAAAGTTGAAAAGTTAAGTTAGCGATTGGTAAGTAGTGGCATTAATCTTTTATCCTTTTTCGAGCGTGTTCTTTGAGTATGCAGCGCAGAGGCCGCAAATCAACTATCTTGAAATGAACTAGGAGATAAAGGTCCAGCAATAGTTATGGTAAAGACAATCGCGTTAGTGTGAGAGGAAATGGAGCGCGAATTAAGGCCAGTATTGTTTCAGTTTTTATAACAATTTTTTTTGAAACAATAGATAAAATATTGCTCCGGTTGGTACGTTTAGTTTAATTTCATACACATAGAAATCTCAACAATTTTTGAGCATTTATCATTGCCATAGTTGAATATGATGGTACCTTTTACACTTCATTAAAAAAGATTCTCATTATTCAAGGACATTTGAAATTACTATATGAAGAAAATTAAACTAAAGGTATCCACTGAAGCAGCATTTTATTTGGTTTGACAATAAAAACACTATAAAACTGAAAAAGTATTGGCCCTAAGTTGGGATGGAAGGGACGCGAGAAAAGGTGGGTTTTTTGCAGTTTTAATAGCAAACAATTCCTTTATGCCGAATAAATTAAATATTGCGCCAGTAGAATCATAAGAGTTTAATTTTATACATATATTAAGAGAGGCTTGCGTCAATCCGAGAATAAAAATGCGATCCTTCAGAACGCATCTATGAAAAAGTGTCAGCATCAATTTAAGAACTTACCTATGTAAAGTGTCAGCATCAACGTGAAAACCTTTGGGTTGCAAAGCTGCTCGTTAAAATAGCAATCGTTAATTAGGAATGTGAGAGTACTTTTCATTCATAAAGTTGCATGGATTTCACGTATGGCTCCACCCTACATGATGAATAAAATTAAATTTAAGAGAATATGTTTTGAGTTAAATCCTACGTTGGTTCACGTCACGCAGTTTTTATTATTTTACCCTTTGGAAGGTAAACCTTAGCCGTAAACACCCTCATCACTAATTACATCAGAAACATGTCGGGTCAAGAGCAAACACATAAAACTATCCGATTACTCAACTGTTCGCGATATTGTCCCAGTAAAAATTTCAGTGAGTATTGATCGTGCCCATGGTTGCGTGGTTAGAACGACCTACAACCAGTCTAGGGGATCCCACTTTAGTCTTAGGGGGAGCCTAAACTTAGTTTTGTAACTTTGAATAGGTTTATTTCAGATATACGTCGAAAAATGGCACCAGGATATTAAAATTGAGCCCGCAACCATTGGGTTAGCATGCCAAAGTTCTACTCCTGTATATCGAGATTTGTTCTATACCCACGGACATATATCACTCACATAACGTCAGGTTAGATCTATTATTGCCGTGCATGCACTCCTCCTATACTCCACACATTAGTTCACGTATACTATCTATTAGTGGATTAATTACTTCAGTGACATTACCTACTTGATGATTTCGAAGCTATTTTGCGAAGCGGGTTGCGTCTTAACTCGACTCACCTAAATTCCATTCACGGTAGAAATTACTCTCTGAAAGGTCTTTTTTCCTACCAATATCCTACTATATAGTAGATTTATGGTAGGGAAAAAGGCCTTTCCGAAGTCAATTCCTACGGTTAATGGAATATAAGCGCTTTAAGTAATAACACACTTAGACACCAATGTTCACGTTAGAAATAAAAGGAAAATAAGTAGTTAATCCTGCGAGACCTCTTGCCTATGGGTTGATAACACGTACCCTCTTCCTCTGATGAGTTTACACACTCACTATACTATTTGCACACGGACAACCTTGACTTGCTTTTAAAAACTTTTTTTCTTGTTACTACTTTAAATAGATACATACTTCCTCGAATTTTTTCCAATTTATATACTGGCAGGAAGATTTCTAGAGGCCAAATAAACAAAATAACCCAAGTTGTAGACAATTAATAAAAAATTCATTAAAAAAACTACTTCAGTATAAAAAAAGTTGTGACACTAAGATTTTTTTTTAGAATTATTTAAGGACTTATGATTTTTGTTCCAGTGTTTAAATCTTTAAAACTCACTGAATAAAACGTAAATACATTTACATGGGAAATTCGATTTTGATTTGTCGAGACATCACAGGTAAGCAACGTCCTTAAGGTGGTGGTATAAGGAACACGAGAAAAGTCCTGTGTTTTTGGATCTTTTATGGCAAAACTTATTTAGACTTAAAATAAATAAAACCTCTTTTCAGTACAAATATATAACTTAATTTTCTTCACATGGTGATATCAACAGTTATTTGATATCTCTCATGAGTAAAGTGGCATTAGATGAGAAACTTTTTAAATTAGAGAAAAATTTGTCATTAAATTCCAGGACATCCTTTACAGATATTCAACAACTCTTGAGGTCACCATGTGAAGAAAATTAATTTATATGGTTATACTGAAGCAATATTTGATTTATTTTGATATAAAAACTGCAAAAACACCTACCTTTTCTCGCGTCCCCTGCATCGCCACCTTAAGACCTTTCACCCACAGAGCTACTCAAATAAGACTCAAAAGTGACGTGAGTAAAACCTAAACTACCAAACGAGTAGTTTGCGCGTTGTTGATAATGTGTTTCAATGGTGATCTAACTGTGACTGTACTAACCAGTTTTCTAGTCACCGGCTACCTCAGTTACGAACTCAATCACTATGAATGTATTATTCAAGGTAGCTTTATTTCGACATTACATACAATATTATATATATTGCATATGTTTGCTGTAGTTCCTTCTCCACGATGAATATTCTGCAATCTATATTATTTTAAATATATGGATGAATCCAAAATCTTCTTGGTTATGTCTCTATCTGTAATAATAAGAGAGAACCAAATCCTCCTTGGCTAATATACATTATATTAATAAATATTACGTATTATAGACGACTGAAGAAGGTGCTTCCAAGCTAGATAGTATGAAACTGATTAACATTCCGACACTTTGCATAGCACCATGTGCGAAACAATAGTAGCAATAAGCTACTGACCAGTTTGTGACTTCAATCACTAATCAGTCCAATCACAGTAGGGTATCACCGTTGACGAAAGGCCTAAATTGCATTAAAAGCTCAGAAAGTTCACTGCTGCACTTAAAAAAGTATGACACCTATCATTCACTATATTGAGTTAGTTCTATCTAGTCCACCTCACTATATCCTATCTCTTTTAAGTACACTCTAAAGTTATCCTCCCATCTGCGTATAGATCTTCACGATGGTATATTCCCACAAAGTTGACCAGTATCAGCGGACTATCCTACTTAATTATAAGACAAGTATTAGCTCATACAGTCAATTTATTAGCACTTATTGAAGGAGAAAACACGAATATACAATATTATGTTTGACTATGCCGGTAACTAGTCCTGTCAATGTGGAAATTGATTTGGAGTCTTTTTGACTTTTCTATACAAGCCTATTTTATAGGGTGTAGTAGGTTCATCGTTTAGTATTAAAATTTTATTATTTATGGGTGTGAGGGGGGAAGGGAGACGGTCGTTCAGTATCCACCATCAGGAGTCCAAAAACTTCAATCCAACACGAAATCAACGATGATAATACCGAACTACAAATTACAGATACGAAAACAGAGTGATCCCTGTGAGTAGGCAGCCCACCATGCACATATTGTTCATTTTGACAAAAGCCAAGGGTTTAGCCCTCTGCAACATTCTGATTCTCTTTCTTTTTCCTGCTTTCTCCCCAGTCATGCTCTCTTTTTTATTTCATCCTTTGGTTTCTCTCTTTGTCTCACTCTAATATTTTGAATCTAGCTGTTTTTATTTTTCATCTCTGTCTCCTTTTGGATGTGGGTATGGAGGTACTTCTCTATCTCTCTTACACACACACACACACACACACACACACACACACACACACACACACACACACACACACACACA
>CABEEJ010000083.1:146789-157064 GCA_901482245.1 Timema douglasi | reverse complement strand
ACACACACACACACACACACACACACACACACTAACACCGAGGCCGGTGACATAACCACGTTATCTGGCCGGGTCTGACCCACCCCCAGGGAAAACAGGGGTTGAAAGGGTTGAAAACAGGGGTGGTTCGAGTAACCCCACCTTTCCCCTCTTTTTCCTAACACACATGCACGGTGGACATGTGATTGCTGGACCGTTAAAAATAACTCGACAACAATCAAATTACACGACATACAGGGGGTAAAAAAGAATACCCCCTCGACCCCTATAGCCACTAGTTTCCACAAGCTAAAACAACAACAATATATATTCTAAAAATAATATATGGCCTGACATTTACAGAGGGATGGAAATATAATTTTAAAGGTTTATAATTAGAATACCGTTTTCAAACTACAAATTGAGTTGTCTCACCGGATATGTGTGTATACACATCAAGAGAAAATATGAGTATGTCAGGGCATTTTTTGTTATTTTATATTCCATCAACATTTATTTTAACCAAATCTTTTTTTCTCTCTCGGGGAAAGGAGGATAAAGTAAATAGACTATTAGATTTGATAAATAGCTACCCAGAAATATGGCTAAATGCTTTTTTTTATAAGCGCCGCTTCTTACTACCTGTTCAAATCATACGCCTATGTATTAATTGCTTTTATGGGCTAAGACTTATAATGACTTAATTTAGAGGAAGTGCACCCTATTTGCGTGGAGGGAGAGTGTAAAACCATTTAGGAAAACCCACCCTCAGTGCACCCGACTAGGATCAAACCCTGATCTCCCCGTATTTGAAAGTTTAGTCTAACACGAAATTAGCGCATTAGCCCACGTGACCACCGAGGCGTGTTGTTAAATGCTGACGTGATCTCTTACTAAAAACAACATTATGATACAGTTTTAGTACTTTATTAATATTTAAACAACAAAAACTTTACTTTAATTCGTTTAAAAAAAAACATATAATTATATCTAGTCCATTTCGGTGGCCACATGGTATAATGTGCTACTTTCATAATAAAGTAGAGGAGAGGTTCAATCCTGGTTGGTGGTTTTCCTTAAATTGTTTTCCACCCTACCTCCACGCAAAGGTGGGCACATTTCCTTTAAATTAGACCTTAATAGCCTACATATTAGTGTAATTAGTACACAAACGTATAGAACGAACGGATAGTAAGAAGCGGTGCTAAAAAAAATGCATATATTTGATTTTATTCCTAGAAATAGATGTTAATATATTCTTACTTTTTGTTAAATAATTAGTTGACTAAAACAAATGATTATTTAAAATAAAATACTTCGCTTGAATAATTTCACTATAAAGCTATTTACTTTTTATTAGTAGGCCTACGCTCAACATCTGGCTGGTGAGAAGAAGGGAAAATGAGGATAGTATACATGAAATACAGCCGCATTAGCAGGGAAAGTGTTTAACATTAGCAATGCTGGCTAATTTACATAATACTACACGCCCCGAATAAAGTCGATACTCATAGACATTCTGCAGTCGTAACATTAGCAATGCTAGCTAATGTACATCAATACTAGCTGTCCTGAATAATGTTGATACTCATATACATCCTGCATTGTAATATTATCAATGCTGGCTAATTTATATCAATACTACCCGCCCCGAATTATGCCAATACTCATAGGCATTCTGCAATATCAAATATTTACAAAATCTTACTATGTTTAAAATATGTGCTTTACTCGCACATTGTATCATCTGGCTTAGCACGAGTTCCACGGCCAACAACCTTCACACGACTGGTTCACACTGAATTCTATGCTGAAGTAAAGACTGACACACCTTTGAAAATTGGATCAGTGGCACATCTGTATGAAGTGACCAAGGCCTACTTTGATTGGCCTAGCCAGTCGACCTAAACCATCACGTGAGCTACACTGCCAAATTGCCGGATCTCCGGGATAACGTGTCAAGACGACAACGGATGATCCAAAGAAAATTATACTTCTATCACGTGCCCGGAATGTGACCGATATTCTTCATATATTAAGATTTCCCCTCCATTATGTATGAAATTATATCTATATAAAGCTGGCGCTCAGTTATCATTTTTGACTATTAATTCTGACTCAAACACGAGAGGTACTCGTAAGGACTTGGTCATAAACACTCTAAGAGTGGAAAATATAAACTCTTTATATTTAGTTATTGCCCATGATGGGTTTGGGTCTTTGAACGCTTAGTTAATTATGTGATTAAAATCGTTCATTGTAGGTGTCAGTAATTTATCACTAGAACATTTATTTTGGAAGTTAAATTTGTTTTATGGAACACTTAATGTTTTCTTTTTTCCACTTGAGCGCTAGTCTCTTTGCAATATTTAGACCTATTTGTCGGTAGCCATTTTTTGATTATTTTTCTTGTTTGGATTATTTAATTTAAGAATACATTTTATTGCACTTGTGGTTAGAATTACGTGTTTTTATTTTAAAATTTGATAATATTTAAATTAAAGATACAATTTTGTATTAGTATTTAATACGATGAAATTATAAAGGTAATTTATTATTGTTGAATAATAAGAGTTATAACGTTAAACGATAATCGATGCTTTCAGTGAGAAATTACCAGTAATCTAATGTAATATTGCTTTGTTTTCTATTGTAATTAATAAATATAAACAAGTTGAAATCTTCTCGATAACTTCTTAGTTGGTAAAAGCAATAGTCTCGCATAAGTTTATGTTATGTCAGGAAGTCAATCTTTTGTGTATTTTTTTTAATCTGAAATAATATTTAAAATTACATTTGTTCTAAAATTTAATAATTGGTCTGAATGCACAGGGGTAATTCTTGTTAACAGTGTATTGGAGCTCTTTATATTTTCGTGCTCTTTAATCTCTTTGATATTCCAATAATGGAAATACCTTACACCTTTATATTTCATGCTCTTTAAGCTCTTTATTAATATAATAAGGATTCAAAAGTTTAATAATTTAGTCCGTTTGTTTAGTCTGAATTCACAAAGGTGATTCAAGCACTTTGTTAACCAAGTAGAGTAGCTCATTAAGATCTTTAGTATTATATTAATGATTTTGATTATTACTCTAGGGTACCTTCTAGACTAATTCAAATAAATTAATAATTTATTATATAACTCTTATGTTGTACGTTTCAAACAAAGTCTTCTTCAAGGACTACAAATACTCTGAGATTGTGGATTATGTCCTCAAATATACTGCGCAAGCGTGGTCTCTGCCTTATTTATATGTTTTTCAACACTACTCAGTTTGCCTTGTGAGACCATGAATCACTTATATCCCTCTGTTATCTTACTTTGAATAAATAATTATATTTTTTGTTAAAATTGCAAATTTTCCTATTATTTGTTGTTACATTAAATTCCCTTATTTATTCCGCCCTCCCTCTTCCCGGCTGTCGTGGCCTCTAGCGGTTAGAGTTGGAGGGGGTAAATGCTTCCAGAGAATAAAAAAGTCAAGGTGAAAATCACTCTTGGTGCATCCAAGAGGGATTTGCACATCTACCTTTTCGTCATGCAATGCGAGCTAAACGCCTTGTACCACACGTCTTCTCGTGTATGTCTATATCTTATTATTTGAGTGTTTTATGATTATATATATAATAATATAGGGCTACAGTATATTTATTATTATTATTAGCACCGCGTCTTACTACCCGTTCGGGTTATACGCACTTACGCTAATGTGTAATGGTAGGGTGATTGTGAGATGAAATGAAGGACCTACAGTTTAACGTGGAATCCGAACCACGGTGGAGGCCTGGCATTCCTCACAATCACAAGATGGCTTGTCAGAGGTGAAGGAAGGGTTTGGTAATCAGATAAATCTTTGCCGGGACCGAGGATTGAACCCCGGCTTCCAGCATAGAAGTCTGACACCTTACCCCTAGACCGCCAGGTCACCTACAGTATATTTAAATATGTAAATGGAAAATAAATACTTGAAGAGCTTTGAAATGAGAAAATCAAACGGATAGACAATGTGTCAAATGAAGAAGTCCTAAAAAGAGTGGGTGAGAAGAGAAACATTTTGGATGTGATTCTATAATACAAAGCAAACTGGATCGGACACATACTCAGGAGGAACTTTCTTCTGCATGACGTCATAGAAGACAAGGCTGAGAAAAAAAGGAGCTTAGGAAGCAGGATGATTCAAATATTGGATGATTTGAAGGAAGAAAGAAACTTCTGGGAGCTGAAGGAGGATCTGGAGGACAGAGCGCATTGGTGATCTTAGTTCACCGACCAAAGGAATTCACTTGTAGTAAGAAAGAAACACCTAATAATAATAATAATAATAATATAATAAAAATATAAATTATTACTATATAATAAGGAATCATTAAACACATGAGTTAACGAATTTTTGTTGGTAAAAACTGAACAATTAAGAAGGTCTTCAAATTTGGAGAACTTTTATGGTTAATTAGTTTCTACATGATTATAGCTTTTACAATTGTCGACAAAAGTAAAATATTGCTATTTATTTAATTTTGATGCAATAATATTACATTGGCTGTTAGTTTATTTTATATTTTTCATCAGAACTCGATACTTGTAAGATTGTATAAATATGTGTTTTAGTGCCCTTCCTCAGCCCGTGGTGGGAAGAAGTATGGGTGAAATCGTGCGCATGTTCTCCCACTTCTTCCTTCTTGTCGTGACGTCAGCCTCGGGGAAGTTAGGTAGCTGGAGAAGGGACAGCTCGAGGGAAACAATTCAAATATACCACCACCATTTTAATGTGTTTAAATGTTTTAAAAATAAGGGATCATGCCAAGATTGGCAGCAATATTAAATATATTAGTTTTATGATGAAAGCACTTAATAAAAGAAAGTGGATAGTAGTATGTAAGAGGGAGGACAATTAATTTAATCTGAAAACTTGGAAGTAATTTTCTCTATAATTATTAACAAATATAATATTGCAATGTTTGATGCTTTATAGATAAATTGTACAAACGTTCATTAATATACTATATATAATTTGATAATAATAATAAACTGCACTACGGGGTCTTCAAGACTTATAATCGCCGTTAATCAAATCAAAATCATGTAGAAGATGTTTTAAATAAATGTGTTTGTCACCATGTATTTTTACACTTTTGAGTAATATGCATATTTAACTAAGCAAATATGCTAGGGGTGAAGATGGTTGAATTTAGAGGAAGTGTACCCGTATTTACGTGCAGGGAGAGTGGAAAACCATTTAGGAAAGAGCCCCCTTCTCCCTTCTGGGATTTGACAACTGAAGCGGGTATACATAATAATTGATTTTGTTAATATTTTTTCGTAAGGTCTCATTATTTTATTAGCACTAGTAGACCTGTATTTATAAACAAAATTTTTGTGAGTCTCATCTTTTTACCTGTTCTGGAAGTTTTGCATATTTATACTAATAAGGTAGCAGCTTGCGTGGAGGGAGGATGGAAAACCTTTTAGGAACAACAACGTAAGTAAGCCCAGTTGGTATTTGAACCTCAATCTCCCAATCCCGACAAATCAAACTAGATAAGACTGTTGGCTTTGTACACATACCCGACGATGCGGGTGGGTAAATATTATTTTTTGTAAATGCTTTTTTTTATAAAAGTTGACAAAAAGATCATATTAAAAGGCAAATTTATTATTAAAGCTTAGCAATACTGTAGCTTGTATTCTACTAATAGGAATTATCTCTACTTTGTCGTTTTAATTTGAGTATAATCTTAATTTTTCATTTTTTATGCCATTGTTACAACTTGTCATTAATCGGGTGTATTTTAAAATTTTAGAAATGCAATATAATAATTCGTATTTCCAACAATGCTCTCTCTCTCTCTCTCTCTCTCTATATATATATATATATATATATATATATCCTTTTACAACTCCACTTATAATGAGCAAGTTTTACATGGTTTTCCTTCATGCAATATTCCAACAATATTAAGTTATTGCTCTAGATCGGGGGCTCCCAAATGGTGGCCCACGAAACTTCTTGCGAAAGTAATATACTGTAATAAAAGTTGGTGTTTTTATCCGAGAAACGGAAAGTTTTTTACTAGCGTGGGAATAAATACATGAAAATTCCAAATAATGTCTTCCTTACATTTGCTGTATAAAGAGTACATTTTTTATTGGAAAATTCATTTAATATACAACTAAACATTTTTAAATAACCTATTTCATTCGCAGTTAAATACCTTTTCTCATTTTTGCACAGCATGACAAAAATTAGCTGATTATGATGAGGTTCGTCACTAGACTTGAGGATTCAGCTGTGACCTCCTGGCATTTCTAATTTGGAAACCGGTGACCTGGTGATCTAGGAATAAGGTGTTGGACTTTTGTTCTGGGGTCCGGGGTTCAATCCTTGGTCCTGGCAAAGATTTATCTGATTATCAAACCCTTCCTTCACCTCTGATAAGACGTGTATTAAACACAACTTGTGAATGTGGGGAATGCCTAGGCCTCCACCGTAGTTCGGATTCCACGTTAAACTGTAGGTCCTCCATTTCATCTCACAATCACCCAACCATTACACATTAGCGTAGGTGCGTATAACCCGAACGGGTAGTAAGACGCGGTGCTAATAGTAGTAGTAATAATAATAATAAAAATAATTTGGAAACCACTGACAGAGATGTACCAAGTAATTTGATTGTTTAGTTTGACACGCAAAGGTAATCACGTGGACTTAGCCTAAGCAACAAGCTAATCTACTTTTGTTTGCTAGTGGCGGGAGAGGTCATGATTCGATTCTTAGCTGAGTGTGGTAAGGGTGGGTTTTCATAAATAGTTTCCTCCATCCTTCATATTTAAATGAGGGTAAATTTCTTCTAAATCTTACATTTCTCGTATCCATATTGTTTTTTGTAAATACATGCATATAGCCCAGATGGACGTGTAGCAAAAATAAGAAAGTAAATTTTATAATTTAATATTTTACATTTTTAAGAGCCTTGTTAAAACATTTAAGATAATTTAGTATTTTTTTCTTCATATCTATTTTTATTTTTATATTTACAAAATTATTTCTTCATTTAATTAGACTATTTCTTTTAAGCTAACTATAACATTTCCATCCAGCCACAATCCGTTCTGATCATTTTGCTGAAAAATATTTCCAAAAGTCTTCGCAGTGTCGTAATTTACTATTTTACTCATAAGAAATGCAGGAAGATAAATTAATTTGGAAGAAATTAGTCATTACTCATCAGTAAACTGCCGATAAATGAATTTTTAGCCGAAAAACAATTATTCATTGTCTATTGTCAGGTAAACACTCATTAGATATCCATTTTAAGCCAAATCGTTAAAGCGAATTGCAAAAAAACAAAAACAAAAAATGAAATCCAAACAAATCAATTTTCAGTAAATTACTCTTATTTTAAGAGTTAACGTCTGTATAAGAACCCTGAGGATTAGCCCTATGTTAAATAACAATTTCAAGTTTGAATAAAATTCAAAAATATTTTAGGATCAAGACCAAGGGACATACATAATTGTAAACTATAAATTTTTTGAGTTTGGGGCATATTAAACACAAAAATTTATCAAAATTTTAAGGTTGAAAATGTTCAAGATTGCATGAATTTATATTTATATGAGAAAGGAAAAACAGTTTACAATCAGATATTTAAAAAAAAACTTCTTAAGAGATGTGGTTTTAATATTGCAGTTATAAAATCGCTGTTTATAATGACAAAGGAATATCTGTTTATTTACTAGGGGTTTAAAATATTTTATATTGCTTTTCTTGGTTACATATTTATTATATTTTGTGTTTTTTCTTTTGTAAATAATAAAAGTTTTTCTTGTGCTTTATTCGTTCAAGTAAAGTATTTTGTTTGAAATTCATTATCTAATTTAATATTGATGGAATTATTGAAACAAATGTTCTTTAACGTGTACATCATAATATTTTGAGTATTGAAATATTAATCTATTATTTTTATTTTCCTTATTTGATGAAATTAAAAAGTTCGTTTACTTTGTTTAATAATGTTTAAATATATGTAATTTCATTATCTCACGCCAATATTATTCTTGCTACAAATATTCTAACAGATGTATACACACTTCTACATTATTATGTAGTGATTTATATAAGGCATGTTGTTGAAACCTAAAGTTTACTTGTGAATGTGTCACAGTGCCAATGCTCGCAGAATAACGAGTCCACCTAAGATGACGTCATGCGCAGAAACGGACGAGTTTTAGGGGCCATACGGTTTCATCTTACTTCCTCCCACCACGTCCTCAGCCTATACCCTCCAATTAAAAATGATCATACACTTATTCTCTATCCCTAAAAAAAAATATATTTTACAGCATTTTGCTAACTACATGCTTTACGTGTATCCTCAGTCCATTCCACTTTTTGTAGAAATAATCTTAGCTGACAGCTAGAAAAATTACTAGATCTACTTTAACGTATTCATATGTTAGTTTCAGGATATGCAGTGGTTGCTTTTAATAGGCCTTTGTACTATCAAAACTAATAAAATAACACTAATAAATAAAAACATATAATATTATCAATTTTGGTCGCACAAAAAAAGTTTGAATTTCATTAAAGGCCCTTCGTATGATTTTACAATTTTCTATTATTGATAGAAAGTACTGTAATCATGAAAAAAATCTAACTTGAGATTATTATGAATGTTTACATTTTATGTGACCCCAAACCCAAATAATTTGATTTTACAATCCTGTCTGTCTGTCCCTGGCAACGGTTGAATAGATTTTTTTCATACTTGATATTTTGATAGGACTTTCCCTCAAGATTTTTTTTAAATTTTGACTCTTGCCCTCAAATTAAGAGTAGTTTACTGATGAATGGTTTTTGAAATTTTAATTTTTTAGAAAATGGTTCAAATCATTTTGTTTAAAATGTATTTTTAGAATATTTTGGTACGATAACTAGCAATGTATAATTTGTTTTTTTGGTAAAAATACTTTCAATGGTAGCTAAGGGATGGGAAATTTTTGAAAACTAGAAATAATATTAAGGGTAGCTTAATGATGACTGATTCTTAAAAACTTGAAATACTTTACAAATGACTCTAACGATTTGGTTCCAATTGGGTATATTGGAAGTGTTTGACATAAAAAAAGTGTTTACCTGTTCTTATGTTAGAAAATCATTTACTGATAAAGTATTTTTAAGAAACTTTATTTTAAAAAATGGGTATAATAATTTTGTTTAAAAATGATATTTGGAAACGGTTGATCGCCCAAATAACACTATAATTTGTTTGTGGGTTAATAATTTACTGCTGAAGACTAATTTTTTAAAGTTTAAATATTCTCGAAAATAGTCATACCTATTTTGTACAAAATATATATTTATAGGGGGACAATTTTGTATTATAATGAATAATGTGCTTTAATTTTTCTAATGTAATTGACAAGGCATCGATTGAGGCGTTTGTTTGTTTAACATTTGATGTGTTTTGGATTGTAAGTGACAAAAATAGTAGTGCAAAATGTTTTGATTAGTTGGCATACAATAGAACACATTCAGTGACAACTTAAATCGAATGTTAGCATTCCCCACGGTAAATCAGGTTAAGAGGCAGGATAAAATAGTAACGTTTCCAAGCTAACCGGGCTGACAATTAACCATCGGTGACCTGGCGGTCTAGGGGTAAGGTGTCAGACTTCTATGCTGGCGGCTGGGGTTCAATCCTCGGTCCCGGCACAGATTTATTAGGCCTCCACCATGGTTCGGATTCCACGTTAAACTGTAGGTCCTCCATTTCATCTCACAATCAGCCTACCATTACACATTAGCGTATAACCCAAACGGGTAGTAAGACGCGGTGCTAATAATAATAATAATAATAATAATAATAATAATAATAATAATAACTAACCATCGAGTCTAGGGGCGTCGCTCTGTCCATTTTGGGAGTTACGTGAGCTAGGACACCGGAACGCTGAGTACGAGTGCTGACGGGCTGCCACCGCGCCCAAGGTACCGAGGTTCATACCCTTGTAGGGCCACCGAGAGGTCAGTCAAGCCATTGGTTAAGCATTTCTTGCCATACTTAGTTAGGTCACGAGATCCTAAGTAATTCCATTTAGTGCTTTCATATCTTTTATTATTTCTCCTCAACATCACACTTTGTAATAGAGCAAGGTAGTACAATAAAACCATAAAAACCCAAGCCGAACGTCAATTACAAACCCACACAGTAATATTTCAAGTCATTGCCATTTTCCTCATCAGCAACCCAGCTTGACAATTTAGTCCCACAAACGGCGTGAGGGGGGGG
>CABEEJ010000083.1:113062-146553 GCA_901482245.1 Timema douglasi | reverse complement strand
GGGGGGGGGGGGGGGGGGGGATCGTCACACTAAAATTAATAAGTTAGCTTATTCATGACAAATTATATAAAAAGTATGAGATTTTCAAGATTGGTCTCAATAATTGTGTTCAAAATGGATATTTAGCGATAATTTTTTATGATAAATAAGAATACGTTTTTATTTCACAAACTAAACCAATTTTTATGTTGGATTACAAATAATTCATATGCTGAAAATTTGAAATATATTAAAAATATTTGAACAATTTAGTTTAATGTTTGCTTTAGTAAAGATTAAAGAAAAGAGTTTTTATTGTGATTAACAAAACAATGTGTTTGTTTTGTGAGTAGGCCTAAAACTTATTTAAGGTTAGTTTACTGAAAAGCTCATTTTGAAAAAGCTTTAATACACATTATGAGAACGTTAGTGGTAGTTTGTCGTCCCTATTATTTGCTACTGCATTTCACTACCAGTTTAGATTTAATACATGTGTACTAATTTCGTCAAGTGTTAGTGATTAGGACGGGTATTAACATTTTGCGTAGAGGGAGAGTGAAAAATCATTAAGTTAATTCACCCTTAGTACACCCGGTTGATTCTTGAAACCCCATCTCCTCGTCATTGGCAGTCTGAGAGTGATGCTTTAAGCCATATGATCTCCGAATCGTATATATGAAAATTGGATTGTATAAGTGGTTCACGGTAATTTTACAGTTAAAGAATTACAAAAATAAATGGTATGGCACCATTGCACAAGCTTTCTCATTTAGTGTATTTTAAAGTTTGGAACAAAATTTTCAAAAATAATTTTCAGTAAACTACTCTTAACTATACTCATATTATCTGTAAATAGCAAGCGTAAAAGCATGTTATTATTATTTATTATGAAAAACAATCCCTCTTTACCCATTTTAAACTATATCTTTAAGGCCATTTCTGAAAAAATTGATCCTAGCTAGACTACATTTAAACTTTTTTTTTTTAGAAAAATAAACAAATATTCAGTTATTATGTATCTTGTAAAACCCCAGATACCAATTTAAAACAAAATAATTGCAATTATTTTTTAAAAAAAACACCAATCTTTCAAAAATAAGTCTTAGAAAACCACTACAAAATATTTTTTTGAAAGTAAAACAAATAAATATTATCATATTTACTGTTAAAATCCTACCGGATAATGATTTTAACCAAATCGTTTGAGTTATTTTATCTAAAAATTTTACCAAAAAACTATTATGTGCATAGTATTGTTTTACATTCAATTAAACTCTCCCCAGATAAAAATTTAAAATCGTTAAAGCCCTTTTCGAAAGATTTCAAATTTAAAAATATCATTCCTTAGATAACAACCCTTCAACAACATTTTACCTGAAAACCAAGAACACAATGTTGTTTGGGAAGTCAAACCCTCCCTAGATATTAATTTCAAACAAAGTTATTAAAGCTATAATCGAAAAATGTTGGATAAAAAAAATCACCTATCAGTAAGCCTCCCTTATTTTAAGGGCTAGAGTTTGAATTTAAAAAAACTGTCCCAAGGTATGGGATGGACAAAATAGATGAACATACAAGGGAATATACAGAATTGTAAAATCAACTTTTTTTGAGTTAAAGAGCACATACAACGTAAATATCCATCATAATCTCGAGGCAAAAATGTTCGCTATTAAAATACTTTCTTTCTCTCAGGATGAGAAAGTAAAAAAAAAAAAACATTCCATATCCTTCCTTTTAAATATATGTTTTCGTTTTGACAAATTAATAATATAGTCACCTTACTGCCATCGTTACAAACATATCTTCTAACCAGATAATTACAAATACATATTGCGTAACGTTTCATCTGTCACTAAATGCTAGGATTACAACGAATTGACTATAGCTAACAGTGAACCATTCTTCACTGTTATTACAGCATAATGTGAACGAACTTCTCTGTCTAGAGTACAGTAACAGTTTGTGAAGTAAGAAACCTACATTCCCACGTGAGGAGAAGTGTTGTTGAAAAGAAGGAGAGGGTGTAGGGGGGCGCTTCTCCCCTTCTTTACGCCACTTAGCATAGTGAAGCGACATCCCCCGTACGATGACTTGGACAAATATTGAACCAAGAAACCAAACACTGATCTTGTGTTTCAAGTAGCCTGTCTATTTGTCCGTCCTCCAGTTTCAGCTAGCTCTCTCGCTACCTTTCTCTTTCCACCTCTTTTTCTGCGATGGAAACAGATATAGTCAGATCACCATAGATTGAACCATTTAGATGATTATAAACAATACATTTTGAGTAACAAATGTTTGAAAATAAACAGTATGCGACAATATTACGAACGTTACCATTTTTATTAAAATTTGAAACAAGATATAAAAAAATCAATTATCAATTGAGTACCCTTAAAAAACACAAAATACACTCTAGTTTACTATGTAAAACCTTGTGCCCATTTAAACAAAACCATTAAAGAAATTTATTAACATTTTCAAATTTTCAAAAATTTGTCATCAGTAAATCAACCTTGAGGTGAGAATGTAGGGGACGCGAGAAAGGGTAGGTGTTTTTTCAGTTTTTATAGCAAAACATTTTTTGGCCAAAAAAAAAAGTTCCATTTGAAACATGAGTTTAATTTTCTTCCCATGATGATATCAACAGTGGTAAAATATTTTTCATAAGCGTAGCTGCATAAAATTATAAATTTGTTATGTGGAGAGAAAAAGTTGTCATTAAATCTCAGGACACCCTTGCAAAATATTCCAGAACTGTTGAGATCTTCATGTGGAGAAAATTAAACTCTATGATTTACCTGAGAACTATTTGATTTATTTTGACAAAAAAAAAATTATTTGAAAAAACAGACCTTTTCTCGCGTTTCCTAAACTCCCACCGCAAATTATTATTTTTTCTTTCAAAGAATAGGAAGGCTATCTACTGTTATTTATCATGTGAGGTTATCCACGAATATTAATTCTGAATAAGTTTGTCGAAACCAGTTACTAAAAATCAGTTATCAGTTAAGTACCTTTAATTTTATATCTAAAATTAATACAACAATTTCGTGTCGAGGTATAATTATTGGGCCTACAACATTTAAATATCGAGTATGAACGAAACCCATCAAGTCATTTTAATTTGGGTTCAGAGGCACATACAACTTCAAAATTCATCTTCCTCTCGAGGTATAAAAATGTTCTAGATTTTAACACTATCTCTCTATTAGAAAGTAAAAAAGTCTTGCGTCTTTGCAGATGAGCCACAATTACAAAACCTAGATCATAGATATGAAACATGGGCTCCAACCTTGGTGTTAAGTCACCAGGCAACACTGATTTATTGTGTACCATAAAGCAATTAGTGTAACTTCTTCCTTTGGGTTGGGCGTTCAACTCAAACTCATTCTTTCCAAGCCTATGGATTAGGTTGAGATATTCATGGATGAAAATGAAGAGGAAATGTCACAACAAACGTGTCCAACATGTAGTTAACTTTTACTCGTGGTCATACAGCTTCAGTGTGTTCAGTAAATCAGCTTCATATCTAGGAGAACATGGTTTGATAGCGAGTGAGGCCTATTTAATATTAAGTTTGATGGTGAGCTTGAATTATTTCTTTGATACAATCTTTACAGGAGTGTTTATAATGAAAGTTTCTTAATGGCTTAGTCCAAGACAAGGAGTAGAGACAAGGGTAATTTTTTTTAGAGTAATTGCACGCGCATAAGTAATGAGAAAAATAAGGGAAATCACTGGAATGTGCCACATGAGAGAAACCTTCCGCTAGTACACCCGACCAAGATTAGAGCCTTGACTGCCCCTTCAACCGTTAGCCCAGTATATTGCAAGACTGGCGACTTAGATCTCATAGCCCACTAGTGTAGGTTTAGATTTGGGTGTTAGCTGTGTTTCCAAGTGAGTTTTTAAGTGGTGGGCCAGCGTGGACGATTGAAATTACTTCTTGCTAATATCTATAGCAGGCACATTCGGAATATTAGGGTTTTTTTTAATATTAGAATTATAGCAGAGTTTGGCGCGCCCTTGTTCTTTTAATCAGACATCTTCATGTTCTATAAAACCTCTTCGGTTTCGTAAAGTTCCACAAATCGGATGGTTTCCCGCCCAGTCCACCTTCTAGCGCAAGCTCCTCTCACCGTCCCGCCACCATTTTTGGAATGCTTTTCATGTCCAAGATGACTCGAAAAGTTGAGCACGGTCCGAGACACTCGGCTCGGATGACTGCCGTCCAAGTGGGCTTTGATTGCATGTTTAAACTATACGAGTAGCGTCCGACTGAGCGTCAGAGTCAGTCCGAGCATACTCGTAACGTGCCAACTCGGCTTAACAAAATGATGGTTTTGTTTTGATGAGGAAAACTTACTTAACGGAAGCTATGAAGGCCTGTCAAAATACTTGATGTACGGCTACATAAAAGTGTATCTAATAACCTTTGTACTCTTCATTCTACAATACCTGATAGCCTAAGACGGCACTCTCGCAGTAGAATAGACTGCCAATGACCGGGAGATAGGGGTTCGAATTCAGAGTCGGGTGTAATGAAGGTGGTTATTATTAAATGGTTTTTCACTCTCCTTCCCCGCAAATGTGGGTTCACCTCCTTTAAATTAAATCGTCTTCATCCCTAACTCATAAGCGTAGTTAGTACATATGCGTATAACCTAAACAGGTATTAAGACGTGATGCTTAAAAAAAATCTCACGATAGCTCTACAAGCATCCTCACTTCATTCCTCCGAGAGTAGCTCATAATTGTAACACGTGTAACTTCAAGTAAATAAATACACATCACAAGAGAACATGAGAATAGGGGGAGGGGGTGAAGTTTTATCAGCCAATATTTCTGCTCCTGGCCTTGGACTCCACGTAACAATGACGTCATCAAGTGATCTAACGACCCAGGGCTATCTGTGGGGATGAGAGAACGGGGTGGTAGAAGAGGGCTACATTTGCTGCCTAATTGGGTGACAACACAAACGATGACTACCATTTGACAAACGTCGGGACCTATGTAGCTCTCCTCTGCCCCCACCACTTCCCTCTCTGTTTTTCTCTCTGCCCGCGAGGGTTTTAATGTAATATTTTAAAAATATCATCTCTGCTGGCGTATCTCTAAATTCCTCCTCCCTCCCCCACCCTTCTCCTCTATCATTCCTGAGCGAGTCCGAGGGTTGATTGTCTACCGGGACAGTCACACATGAAACATTAGAAAGAGTACAGTCCCAGGAGGAAAACACAATGCATGACTTAGATGAAGAAATTTCGCTTGGAACAACTACACTTGATTTTTAAGGTGGGATTGTAGGGGACGCGAGAAAAGGTCGAAGATTTTTGCAGTTTTTATAAGGAACCTTTTTTTTTTTTGCAAAAATAAAACAAATATTGCCCCACTAAAACAAAGAGCTTATCTTTCTTCACATGTTGGGTGATGTAAGCATTAGCTGAATATCTGTAATGAGCATAGCAGCACTAGATGACAAACTTTTTAAATGAAGAGAAAAAGTTGTCTTTTAAATTCATCACACCCTTGACAGATATTCAACAACTGTTGATATCACTATGTGAATAAAATTAAGCTCTTATGTTTCGATTGAAGAAATATTTGATTATTTTTAAAAAAAATTTGCTATAAAATTGCAAGAACACTAACCATTTCTTGCGTCCCTTACACTTCCACCTGAAGGCGGCTGAACTTTTGTGGAGCTAGCTCAGCGCCTGGGTGCTCGACTGGAATGCCGAATTCTGACTTTAATTAGAGCCTTTTCACACTTACTGCAACCAACCAACCGGTACCGGTTATACGGTCGCGAGGTGTATGGGGTAGTATGAAAGATTTCACATGCTCCGGAGCCGACTGCCCGGCAACCGGCCGCCGGGTCGTCGCCGGACCACACCACTACACACCCGGTCGCCGGCTACCGGGCGTGCAGTAGTGTATTGAATGTTATGCATGATTTCACACGTGCCGGCCATCAGTCACCCGGTAGTATCTACGGGATAAAGACGTGTTTTTTTTGTTTGAGGTTACACCACATTATGCAATGGCGAGTGATATTGAAATTGATATTGAGATATTAATATCATCGGTTGAAGCCTGGCCGGTTCTATGGGACTAAAAGCCCGAAATCTATAAAGAAAAGAACGTGACAAAGCAAGCTTGGGAATAAATATGTATTGAATTTATGAATGACTTCGAGGAATTGGTAGATATTTATAAAAATACATTGGGTGAGTATTGTTGTTTATTCAAAAACTACAATGCAGAAAATATTGACTTATATTTTTGATTTAGAGATATTGAGAAATACACATTTAGTGAGTATTGTTGTTTATTCAAAAGTTTCAATTCAGAAAGTATTTACTTATATTTTTGATTGAGAGATATTGAAAAATATAAAATTAGTGAGTATTATTGTTTATTCAAAAGTTTCAATGAAGAAAGTATTTACTTATATTTTTGATTGAGAGATACTGAAAAATATACAGTTAGTGAGTATTGTTGTTAATTCGAAAGTTGTTAGAATGTAGAAAGTATTTACTTATATTTTTGATTGAGAAAAATAGAAAAATATACAGTTAGTGAGTATTGTTGTTTATTATAAAGAGTCCATGTAGAAAGTATAAACTTATATTTGATAACTACCAAATGACGGCTCCAGCATTCATTAAAAGGTAGTCTGATATTATATATCTTATATTGTTTGCTGTCACGCGTAGTACTTGTTCTCTGTGTACAAACTTTGACAATATCTACAGCAAAATCTGGTTCCAAATTAATCGTTCGATGAAATATCCTCCACTTATTACTGAGAATATCTTTTAGCTCTAGTTAAACGATAATTAAAAACTCTTTTGTTTAAAGTCAAATTTGATCCAGCGTAAGGTTGAAGTAGATGTTTGTGTAGCGCGAATGCTTCATCTCCCACTAAGAAATATGGCACATTAGGGTTTGACGTTCCTGGTAGGCATTTATCAGCTGGTAATTCCTGTTCATTATTTTTAATCGATTATCACAGTGAAGATCTTTTAATTACTTTAGAGTCTCAATCTTTTCCATAATTTCCGATGTTAACTTAAATAAAACAATATTCCGAGTCTGCTACCGCCATTAATACTACTGACGCATAACCTTTGTAGTTATGGCACATCGAACCAAGTGGGTTGACTATGCGAATATGTTTTCCGTCAACTGCCCCTAAACAGTGAGGAAAACTAGCTTTTCTTTCATAATTTGAAGCGATCGTTTCCCACTGTTCTTTTGTGGGAATAGGACATTCCAACCGCATGACACACCAGATACTAATACATGCATGTCTAACTATTTTGCCCATTATTGAAATACCAACTCTGTAGTTGTAGTGTAGATCTGTTAGAGTACAGCCACTCACCAGATACCTAGAACCACAAACTCGACTATTTATTATTTTACTTAATTTCAGGTAAAGAGGTAGTGGAGAAATGAGGAAACATCCAATACGCCTTAATAGTTATTATTGTTATTAGCACCGCGTCTTACTACCCGTTCGGGTTATACGCACTTACGCTAATGTGTAATGGTAGGGTGATTGTGAGATGAAATGAAGGACCTACAGTTTAACGTGGAATCCGAACCACGGTGGAGGCCTGGCATTCCCCACATTAACAAGATGTCTTGTCATAGGTGAAGGAAGGGTTTGGTAATCAGATAAATCTTTGCCTGGACCGAGGATTGAACCCCGGCCGTCAGCATAGAAGTCTGACACTTTAACCACTAGACCGCCAGGTCACCTAATACGCCTTAATAAAATCTCGTAAAAAACATAAATAAGCTACAAAATCGGGGGCTGTGCTTCTGACATAAAAAAGTATGCATAAAAGGATCATATCAGAATTTTGAATAAAGTATATGAGGAGCGGACTTGATAGTCTATCAGAAGATATGGAAAAGTCTCAAGAAAAAACATATGTAGGAATATCTGAACATGAAAATAATGCAAAAGTTGATAGAGTCAAAAACACATGGAATGAGCTGGTATCTCAAAAGTGTAAATTATACAAAGTAGAGCTGAAAATGATACAAGATCTGGAAGAACGTCCGTCAGATCGACATTTGTCATTCTTCAAAGGGATTATTCCATCATTGGAAAAATTAGATGACGACATAATGCAATTTCGAATAGGAGAACCATAATTTATATCAAATATTAAACAGCAAAAACGAATGCGTTCGTCCCATTAGCCTGCCACTACGTTGATCTACCAGCAGTTTCCCCACCAAACTACAAGTCCTCAACACTCGAGTCCAAGCCAACAGATGTTTACATCAATTGGAAGTCAGTTTTACCGGTTTCACGACCAATAGTTTTCTGCTGCGCAGTCTGTCTTCAGCCCATCGAATAGTCCATCCCCGGTGATGTCTACCAATTCACCTACATTGGATTCTATTGAATTCGCTTATCTTTATCACTTTCTCGCTATCTTACAGATAGAGAAATTATTTTGATCTAAAAAAAAACTCGCACTCAATATTTTAATGAATCCCGAAGTTTCACGACTCCCCGAATCCAAAAGTGTTTTTTGACTGTCTGTCTGTCTGTCTGTACCTCCAACTAGAGGCTAAACTATCTTACTGATCGGGCTAAAACTTGGTATCTAGGGTTTTCATAGGATTTCCCCAAAGGGTTTTTGGAATTGGATATCTAACCCTAAAATTAATGGTAGTTTACTGAAGGCCAAAAAGAGAAAAAGTCGATTTTCTCAAAACCGCCTCTAACGATTTTGATTAAATTTCATTTTTAAACATTTATAAATATTCTAAACAAAATGTCGTCTCTCAATATTTCGGCAAAATGACTTCAAGGGCTCCAATCTGATGCATAAATGATTTTTTTTATAATAGCTCCTAAACTATTTGAGATATGAAATTACTTATCGTTACAAAAATGCAGGTCTCTTTACAAAATATATATTTTATAAGAAACATATTTTGATAAAACCAATAACTTTCAAGCTATACGTAAATATACATATATATTTTTTAACTTTTCGAACACAAAAGGTAAAAGTATTGCGACCGCAAAAGAAAATCTAACCTGAAATGTTGATGGATATCGATGTCTATAGACCCTTTGAACCATAAAAAGTGGTCTTTGCAATGACGTATGTCTGTGTGTCTGTTTAAACTTAAAATTAAGAGGAGTTTAAGAAAGAGTGAAAAGAGAAAAAAACAATTTTCTCAAAATCGACTTTAACGATTTTGATTAAATTTCGTATCTAGGTGTTGATTAAGATTATAAATAGACTGGCTATTTTCATTTTACCATGAAAATGAATTTTAGAGTATTTTATAGAAGCAGAAACTTCCGTAGCTCCGCAACTATTTGAGATACTAAATAACTTATCATTTCAAAATTGTATTACTATTAAAAATAAAAGACTTTTATATGAAATATATTTTTATAAATCCAACAGTTTCTGAGATATTGGCAAATATATTAATACAATTTTGTGATCTTTAGTTGTTTAGAGATACTACTTAAGTTTTAACGCAATAATTCTTCAATGCCATAGAGTAATTAAATATAAGTAAGTCTTTAAAAGTTTATGTTGTTTTTCCTTAAACCTCTTAGGAGAAATGTTTGTACAACAATGATCTATATCCATTTTAGACTCAATAGTCAATATTTACATTTTTTTATTGGTCAAAATTTATAAATGAGGAATTTAATAGCAATGCGATGGCATGAAAATTTGCAACACCTAATAAAATTTCAAAAAATTTAACTGAAAGTTGGAATTTTAATACGAAGTGTTGAGCCTTGTGGATCCAGCATTGATCTTTTTTATCGGTCCAAACATACAAATGAGGACATTAATTCTTTAAAAACAAAATTATAAGATTTAAAACCGGGACTAAAAAAAAGTTTTACATAAGTATAGTGCAATTTATTCTTGGGATTGCTAATGTATATTATTTCATTTCACATATATTACTAGTTTTGAGTAAATATCTCCATTTTCAAACAATAGAGCGAGAAAGTCCGTGCAGAGTTCCGTACCATTTATTTTTACTGTACTGTACGTGTCAATAAATGTAAAAAAAATAATTGAAACGAGTTTTACTTACCTAAGTATAACAGCTAGCATTCGAATAGATTGGCTGCAATATCTCAAATAAGTACTCTTACGCTGGATAGTATCTTTTAAATGATTGTGTAACTCATCAAAAGAGGAAACAGACATTCTGAATCAGTTAAAAAAAACTGGTTTCATCTGCTCGTAAATCTTCAAACAACGTATAAAATTCTCCAAACTTTTATCTTTTCATAGTTATAGGATGTACCCAATTAATTATTTGCTTTATTTTATGACGGCTGCGTCATCGATACAAAAACCACATCGCAATAATACGTTCACGCGCCATTGTGGTTCGTGAACGACTAAACACACTCACTAGTATCGTCCGGAACGAGTGTAAACCCGGAGTAGTGTAAAAGCTCGACAATGACCGGGTACCCGGTACCGGCCTACCGGATCCGGATCCGGATGTTTGTGAAAAGGCTCTAAGAGCCTAAAGGTCTCAGCTCGAGCTCGGATCCCAGCCGGTCACACTATAGGCGAGGTAATATGAAGGTTTAATTTTTCCGTCTAGTCTCAAGGCAAATGTTGGAACATCTCTTCTTAGTTACTCTTCCTATACCTTTCCTGTTAAATTAAGTCTCTACTCTTGTGTTTAAAGTCTCAGTGCTTTCACAATAGACTGGACTGCCAATGACGGCGAGATCGGGGTTCAATCCTGACCGGGTGGTTTTCCATGAATGTTTTTCCACTCTACCTCCACGTAGGTAGGGATACACTTCATCTAAGTTCAACCTTTCTCATTACTTACACACTGTTGCGCTAGAAATTATATTACCCACTATGAAATTTATTTCAATTCACTTTATAATGTTTATAAAAGTTGTTGTTCATACCTTAAAATGAAAAACACAGTGGTTAAATAAAAATTTTAGTTAACAACATGAATTAGTAAATGCTTTTCTTTTATTTAAGAACGTTGTCTACTTGTGACATCACGCCCAGTCAAGATAGGACTTCCCATGTTAATGAATTTACGTTTTACTCAGCGAGTTTTAAAGATATAACATTGAAACAAAAAATCATAAATTATTAAATAATTCTAAAAATAGTCCTACAGTGTCAAAAATTATTATCTTTAGCTTAAATAGTTTTTTGTAAACGTATTTTCTGTATAAATCCTCTACAACTCAGGCTATTTGTCTTGGTCACATGTAGTAGTCTTCCTGAGAGAATGTAGATTTAAAAAGTATGTGGTAGCATATGTATATCTAGAAGAGAAAACAAGAAAAAGGTAAAATTAAAAAACAAGTTAATGTTTTTAAGGTGTAAACATTAAAGTGACTGTGTAAACTCGTCATAGGAATAGGGAAAAGGTTATCAGCACATAGACAAGAACCCTCTCAGGGGGAACTTCTAATTTTCTTCCTTATCTTTCTATTATGTACATTGGCATTTAAGCGTGATTGTACTTATGCTGATTAGGCGCGTCAAGTTAAGATGCAGCCCACTTTGAAAAATAGCTTCATAATCTCCAAATAGGCAAGTAGTTAAAATAATGTGCTAAGTTTGGTTAAATATTTATTGCAATGTTGATCAAGACTGATTTTAGACAAGTTAACCAAGATTATGCTACAACTAAATAGTAACTTATCCTATTTTTGGGAATATACGTTTTAAATCTTTCAAGTTTGAAAAACAATCAATACCCATTATCAATGATAATTTTTTAATATAACTGAAATTATGATTTAAGAAAGGAACCATAAAAATAGTAATTATAATGACTATTTAAGTATTTAGTTATCTATTTAGCTATTTTCATTGCCTTGTCATCATAATGCAACTTCAATCGAGTATAACTCAAAATGGAAGAAACTATATGATTAGTCTACCATCAAAAACAGTTTTAGAGCTATATTAAGTAATTAATGTGAAATTTTATGTTAATTTGAACAATTTGTAACCTCCAAAATGATTTATAAGTGAAACAGCTGATATAATCTAAATTAAATAGCCTATGCTTGTTATTGCGTTAAAAAAAATTGTACTTACAAAACATTATGAGGAAGAAAGAAAATGACGAGCCTAAAAAACTTTCGATCTCAAACTCGAGCTTTAATGACAAGCACGGCTCGAAGTTCAAAAACCTAGAAGTCGCAGAGCCTTAATATGAATGTATAATTATTTACATATAGGTCTATATAGAACAAAGATGTTGCCTTTATATGCGTGTAACAAATTTGTTTGAGATCAGCTTGTTAGCCAAGTTAAACATAAATAAGAAGAATTTCAAACAAAGTGTATGGCTGCTTGGATATCATCTTATTTAGAAAGGCTGTTATAAATATGGTATTATCATGAAAATGTAATAACGAAAATACACCAGCAAATAATTGTTTATTTATTTAATTAATATTTAAGGTAATTAAATCATGTAACTAACTTAAATACATGACAGACGAACATGTATCTAGAAATCAGAATCCAAAACATCAGTAATTAAATTAAGTAACGTTACAACAGTTATTAAATTTAATCTAAATCGTTGAGATTATTGGCTCCCCCGTAGACAAAATCCAATTAGGACAAGATAATTTATTTTAATTGAAAATATTAATTCTCTTAACATAATAAGCGTCTGTTAATTTATAAAATTTTAAGTGAAATGGCGTAATAAATCTGAAAACTTTGAAAATTGAACTGTAGAGAATAATTCGGTCTAGAGTAATTGAAACATAACAATCAAGATTGTTAAAATAGTAAACGAAAAGTTTCTACTCCTTAAAATAAATAATTTGACACCATTAAATCATGCAATTGAAAGGTTTTTAAAACACCAAACATAAATTACATGATGGCTTACAATAATATTCTACACTTGCCTATATTGGAATTGTTGTTTATTGGTAGTGACAGGTGGTAGAGGGTTCAAAAGAGCAACAACATCAATAAAGGTGATAAAACATGGTCATCTACGTAATTCTTATTCTGAGGTCTGCTAAGAAAAATATATATAGCTGTTGTGAGCTTAACTCTGTCAGTGATGCGATTAATATTAGATATATTTAAGATAGCATTTTATTTTTGCTTTGAACTGTGTGAACAACTTTGAGGCTATTCGTTTCACATCAAGGTGAGCCCTGTTTTCCCGAATAGATGGAATTCAGCTACGGTGAGAATAGAGGAATAGCATGTAATGAATGCTAAATGTGATTGCTATAGCACTAAGTATAAATTTTGGTGTGAAAATGATTATATTTTCAAGTATAAGAGGGACTTACATGAATACTCGATACTGTGACGATTGTGAAATGATGTATAGTATTAGGAAAAGTTAAGGTAACGCAGACCGTAAGTCAATTCAGACGGTATGCAGACACAGAAAGGGTAAGAGGCTCGCATGAATACTCGATATCGTGAGGATTGTGATGTCAATTAAAACACTAGGAAAAGTGAAGAAGTTAAGGCAACAAAAACTGTAGGTCAATTCCGACGGCATCCAGCTAAGACGAGAACAGAGGGTTTAGATTACTACTCGATAGTGTGAGGATTGTGACGTCATATATAACATTAGGAAAAGTTAAGGCAACGAACACCGTAGGTCATTTCAGATGGCATCTAACAAAGATAGGAGCAGAGGGTTTAGATTAATACTCGATATTGTGACGAGTGTGACGTCCAGTATGACATTAGGAGAAGTTAAGGTAACGAACACCGTAGGTCAGTCCAGATGGCATCTAACAAAGATGGGAGCAGAGGGTTTAGCTTAATACTCGATATGGTGACGAGTGTGACGTCATGTATAACATTAGGAGAAGTTAAGGTAACGAACACCGTAGGTCAGTTCGGACGGCATGCAGATACGGCGAGTGGAAAGGGTGCTCGCGTGACTGGAACCAATGTTGGGGTCCGCTGATAGGTCATACATCAGCGTCCAAGCCAATTTCTCTTAGCGCTGAGAAATGATAGCCGCTAGCAAACCTACACAAGCCTCCCCGATGGTAATCACCATTGTTTTATTCACAAGTTTTGATTATATCCGGCAAAGTCGTTACGTTCGATGTCTTCATAAGACGTGTGTTTCAGAGTCTTGGGTGCAGGGGAAGGAGTTGGATGAGTAATTCCCCTACCTCGCCAACCTAACCCCTCTCACACCCCAACCATCCTTTTTACTTATGCGTCGTTGCCAGCACCTTTGTAATCATTATCAATCTTGACATTCTATGGTCACTAGCAACCAAAACATTTTAGGGTACACTAAGTAATTTGGGCATAGAAGTGCATATTCAAAACTGATTCCTAAATAGTTTGTTTTTAAATCTATCTTGATTAACTAAACATTCAGTGTTTTACAAAATATGTATTTAAGTTTCAAGGAACACATTGCCTTAAAATATAATTTTCTATCCAATTTTAATAGAAAGGACTTCATATGATAGCTAGAAAAACTATTGGATATACTTTCACGTATTTATACATCCATTCGTGCTAGAAGCAGCGATAACCTTTGATAGATACTATACATACCTATAAAATAACACTGATAAGATATTTCAAACTATTCACAACTAAACTAATATAAGAACAAAACCTTAGGAATGTGTTCGAATTTAAAAAGTGCTCTACTTACTCTTTCTCTCAAGATAGAGATTGGGAAACTACGCCTTTCACACAAATGACAGAAAATATTAATTATTTTTGTATTGAAACTTATTAGTTATTACCCATCTGGGTTATAATATGCCTATCTAAATGCTTCGGTGGCCGTATGGTCTAAGGCATCACTCTATTAATTGGCTAGACTGCCGATGACAGGGAGATTATGGTTCAAATCCAGGAGGTTTTCCCTAAATGGCTTTCCATTAGAACTTTACTCAAATTCTGATACACTTAATCTAAATTCAACAATTTTCATTCCTAATTTATTAACGTAATTAGTAGATATGCGTATAGCCTGACCAGTTGGTAAGAGGCAACGCTAATATATATATATATATATTCCATTCACGGTATGAATCACTCTCTGAAAGGTCTTTTTTCCTACCAATATCCTACTATATAATATATTTCTGGTAGGGAAAAAGGCCTTTCAGAAAACAATTCCTACGGTGAACGGACTTTTACATTTATGTCTATATATATATCCTCATTTACACTAACGAGGTTGGGTTGAGGTATGTGGTATTTAGAGGAAACCTATTATAATTTGAATGGAGGGCCAGTGAAAAACCACTAAGAAAAAAACTCAATACATCCGGCCTGGATTCAGAGCCCGACATACACATAACCCGCGATTTAGTCCAGTGGTATTCGACCTATGGTTCACGGAGACATCTTAGGGGATACATAAAATATATAAAAATATTATTTTATATAGACACTGAATAGTAAGGGTCCTATTTAGGGTTTGTATGAGAGACACGGATATAGGACATGTGATCTAAGAACACTATTTTTTTCTCACCTAGATATAGAATATAGAATACTTTTAACTTGCGCTATTCACCAACAGCTTTGCAGGTACACATGGATCTATGCTAACAAAAACGTTAGAATACTACTACTTTCACCGCGTCTTACTACCTTTTCAGGCTATACACTTAAATTATAGTTACTTTAGTGGGGTAGAAAGGAGGAAGTAAACATCTTAGAGGTTATCTACCCGCATTGGCGTAGAAGGAGAGTGGGAAACAATTTATAAAAAATAACCCTCAGTAGACTCAGCCAGGATTTGAACCCTTATTTCCCTGTCATCAGTAAACCAGTCCAACACTAGTGGAATGCCTTAGAATATTATAAGATGCAACCATCTATGTGGGTGATCGTGAATCAACTGAATATTGATCTTCCGGGATATTTTGTTATTCGTACGGTCTAATATAATATAAGTAATGGCTATCCATTATTTAAAGGGTGACCTGGCGGTCTAGGGGTAAGGTGTCAAACTTCTATGCTGGTGGCCGGGGTTCAATCCCTGGTCCCGGCACAGATTTATCTGATTACCAAACTCTTCCTTCACCTCTGACAAGACATCTTGTGAATGTGGGTAATGCCAGGCCTCCACTGTGGTTCGGATTCCACATTAAACTGTAGGTCCTTCATTTCATCTCACACTCACCCTACCATTACACATTAGTGTAAGTGCGTGTAACCCGAACGGGTAGTAAGACGCGGTGCTAATAATAATAATTATTATTTAAAGAAGAGCCCCTCTCGTCACATGGCTAACACATTACTTAAATAGGTTATACAACTTGAATCAGGCGTCATATAGTAAGTAGTCCGGTATCCTGTACTCTACTTTTAAAAAAAGTTGAATTATTTTGAGCATTTAATTTTTGTAGTAAGGATGAACATAAGGCATTGTTTTAGTAAACAAAATATTGCTAGCTAACGCGCAAGCCGAGTTGAGCTAGACTGCCGAGGACGGGGAGATCGAGGTTCGAATCTCGGTCGGGTGAACTGGAAGTGGTTTACCCAAATGGTTTTCAACTGTCCCTTCACGCAAATGTGGGTTTACTTTATCTAAATGCAACCTTCCCAATTCCTGATCCATTAGTGTAATTAGTACTTAAGCGTATAACCCGAACGGGTAGTATGACACAGTGCTAAATAAAAATAAAATAAAAAGCATAATCAAAGTTTTTAAGCGCAGAATAGGAAGAGAAACCACACAAACGCCAACCTGATGAAAAAGGGAGGAAAGACATCCTGAGAACAAATCACCGGCCCAGTGAAGCTGGTCGGTGATCGAACCACGGTGTCTCCGTTTAAAAAATTAAAGGTGTGCTGTCCGCTCACCTATCCGAAGTGGTATCCAACATTTTCTTCCCTGTTTGAAACTTATAAAAAGTAAGAGCAAAAACACCTACAGAAGAAGTATAGTCGGTTCGCTGTAACACTAAATTCATCCGACAGTGCGAAAAGTCCAGATCACTTGAAACGTAAGTTAACTCTCAAATTTTACATATGGCACCAATTTTAAAAGTTGAAATATAACTTTAGCGAACTTTTATCCATATGGGCTACTCTACATTTACTTGACGTGTTTTATGATAACAAAAAGGTTATTTCCATGGTGATCCTATTATATATCCGCTCTCGTTACTTTATGGCCCGAGGGTGGGAGGCAAGATAGATTTCTATCTGGCCGTTAACACCCGATTCCTCGTATCGCTGATCGGCCGGGATGACTCGGGGAAAACTCGAAGACATGCACGCGACTTGGCCTCGGCTCGTGATCCTGTTAATCTCCTTTTGGTGGGGAAAGAGTTGAGAGGATATTGAAAACACTACAGCCCTTGTTTTAAAGTGGTAAACATGATACTAAATTAAGATTTTCACGGAAGAGTTGGCTACCTCTGGTTAAAGACAAGCCTATTTAATTATCTATTAAAAAAATAATTGCTATCCTATTAAACACAGAGTAGAATTATTCGATCACCATTCACCCGCACTGGTGGGCGATGCAGACACAGGCATCAGTCCCGTCTTGTCTGATTTACTGTTGACGGTCAAATAGAAGTTGAATTCCGGACGGGTGTACCAATGGTGTGTTTTTTTTCTAAATGGCTTCCAACTCCCCCCCATCTTCACGCAAATGAAGGTACATTATTTTTAAAGGTATATCTTACTCAGCCCTTTTTTACTAACGTATTTAATATATGCGTATAGCCCAAATAGGTACTAAAACGTGGTTACAACAAAAATATATTCCCACTATTTTTTCCAGGTAAATGTGGATACATTTCCTCTAAATTTTACACTAATAGTCCCTACTTAACTTAGTTAATATAGGGGTAGTCCAGATAGGTATTAATATATGGAGCAAGAATTCAAAGTCACTCCTCAATTATTATTATTAATATTTCATGCTGGGAGTTCACACTGACCCATTCAGTGGTCAAATGGTCTAAGACGTCACTCTCACAATAGACTGAACTGCCAGTAACGGGGAGATCGGGGTTATAATCCTGATTTCGTGTATCGAGGTTGGTTTTATTCCCCTCACCCACACAAATGTGAGTAGACGTCATTAAATTCAACCTTCTTAATCCTTAACACACTAGCGTAATTGGTACATATGCGTACAACCAAAACGGGTAGTAAGATGCGGTGAAAATAAGTTCACACTAAAGGGTTGGTGAAAGTGTTAATTAATGACCTCCCTCTTTCCCCGTTCTCCCTTCTAGACCGAATCAAAGAGCGTCTCCTTGCACGCGTGCTGGGGGCTTTAATCGCGTGTACCGTATATAATGGTGGAGGAGTGTTTGATTGAAGACAATAGCGCACCGCGGCGGATAGAGGCGACACTTATTCGTGAGTGGGGGACATTCAACGGTTATGTACGAACCTCCCCCTCACTAACACGCTAGTAAGAGACACGTAACCTATACAACATGTCCAGAGATTCGATTAAGGTGCTACGAGTCACGAATTTCTTCTATCAAAATAAATTCAAAGTATCAAAGTAGTTTGAGCTAAGCTATTTATTGAGTTCTAGTTTATAGAAAGGGCCTAGATCAGTAGAGCTAATATGGAAGAGCCTTTCAGAATATAGAAACATAATTTTTTCGCGGCTAAAATTGATATCATTTTATTATATTACTAGCCGAACTCACTAGTCTTGGAGTAAAATACTCGCTTTAGGACACGATTTTCGTGGATTCATCCGGGGTAGACGGATTTTTTTGGAACGATAAAAATCCGAAGCACAACTTCTCTCGGAGAGGAAGTAAAACCGTCGGTGTCATATTGATTGTGGCATGTAAGAAGAGAACCCTGGAAGATATGTGAAAATTCCTTTTCCAGCAAAATTAGTATGTCATTTTATTCTCGCTCACAGAAATTCTCGTTTATTAATATTATATATAACAACATGTCTTACTTCCCGTTTGGGTTATATGCGTATGTATTAGTTATATTAAAATTTTTAGGGCTTAATAAGGTTATATTTGGAAGAAGTGTATCCACATTTTCTTTGAGGGAAAGTAGAAAAACATTTTTGAAAAAGCACCTTAAGCTCACATGACCGAGATTTGAGCCTCAATCCCTCAACATCGGTAGTCTATTCTACTATTCTATCGGCAGTCTATGTGACCACCAAAGCGGGTTGTACTTATATAATCAGTTGGTTCAAAAAGTACACGTTAAATTCCTCATATAAATAAAATACTATATTATTGATCTAATTTTTAGGTACTACTATTATCTATCAAAAGTGACAGCTGCAGATCCCATGACTTGACGTATGACTTTAAGTTTTAAGTCCATTAATACCAGTTGGGTCATGAAAGTTTTTCGTTCTAAAAATTGGGTCATGGCTCCCAAAATTTGGGAAGCACGGCTTTGGACCATTATAATACCGATGTGGGTCTCACATTATACATCCGTGACAACGTTGCAGAAAAACAACTTCAACTATAATGGAAGTTTAGGTTTTGTCAGGTTGAGCTAGTTTGTAATCTTTTTAGCACCGCATCTTATTACCCGTTCAGGATGTACGCCTATATGCTAATTACATTGATGGGTTACGGATTATGAATAATTAATTTGAGAAAGTGCATCCGCATTTGCCTAGAGGGAGAGTGGAAAATCATTATAAAAAACACCCTCAGTGCATCCGACTGGGATCGAGCCCTGATCTCCCTATCTTCGGTAGTCCTGTCCGACACGAGAGTAACACGTTAGACCCCGCGGCCACCGAAGCGGTTAATTTTAAATTCATTACAGAGCCTATTAAGTGAAAATTTAGGAACATATCAATAGATTTATGTGGATTCTTCTTTATGCTTGTGACAAAGCTGTTGCACTTCAAACAATGTTGAAACATATTATGAAACGTTTTATTATCGCCAAATAAGTAAATCAACTATTTCTGTCTGATACAGTTAATTAATGTTGAATATACGGGAGTGTTTTTTTTCATCAATGACCTTCTTTTTCTAAAATAAGGTTTTTACTTATTAGAGTGAAGTAAGTCTGTGAAATTTTTCAAAAATTGTAACCCTAATCTGAATCTTGTTTGTATTCGTATCCGATTCGAAATTCCGAACATAAACAAATATTTGAACGATTCATAACGGATTAAAAATTTCAAATCGAAATATATCCCAGATTCGGATTCGATGGAATATTATTCAACACTCTAGTATTAAAGTCAAACATTTGTTTGATTTAACTTTTTTAAAACGTTAGCGTATATCCATTATTTGACTTGAACATAGAAATTTGCGAATCTCGTAAATTGTAATGCTATTATTTTTCAACCCCTTGTTTCTATTTAAAATTTTAATGCTTTTAATTATCAGGAACTACTCTTCCTTCAATATGATACTATCTCCAATTATTCCCTTTGCTTTGTCTCTCTCTCTTGCTATAGATAAAAAGGTACGTTCAAAGAATGGGATGACACAATATTGCGAAAGAAAAAAACCACTTGCAAACAACACTACCTACGAGTGAATGTGTCGTCGCTATGTCGGTGAAGAATCCTATTTTAATTAAATAATCAAAACTTTCTTCTCACAAACTTTCCTACGGGAGGTAGACCTACATGTTATGAAAGTGAATGTGATATCAGATAAGATACTTTTAATATATATAGCAAGTAGGTACTTAAAATAATGGAATCATTGTTATTAATTAATTAATCTTTAATTTATTTAAGCTAAAACATCAACGACATCTCTTTTCCCTAATCCCCAAGGTGAATCTTATAATGTGTCACCTAACGTAGTGGCACTCAGGACTAATCACTTGTACCATAAAAGACAATCTTACAATCTTGTAAAATCTAGTCACTATTTGAACAAGGTTATTCACCTTATTTTTTACTACACACAATTTAAAAAAGTATATAATTTAGCATAGTATTTGATAGGAATTTCGTCATATTTAACTATAAAATATTCAATAAGAAACTTTTAAGTTATAAAATATTCTATCAATATTTGATCAAAAACATGTAATTTTTCATTATGAAAGATTTTATTTGGATTATTCTAACCTTTATCATCGATTATATTCAATTCGTAATCAATTCGAGTTAGTAATCAAAGATTTGTATTCGATTGTAAATATTGAAAATCTTGGGATTCGCACGGACCTAGAATCCAAGTAATTTGAGTCACTCTTGCAGGTAGACAGGAGGTCATGTAATCTGCCCCCAAATGGAGGTCCGCCGTCTTGTTATTAACACTGTAAAAACAAGCGGGCAACGGTAGTGCTACAATTTGAGCGCCACTCCACCTTGTAGCAGATGAGGTTGACACAAGACCAGCCGCCAGGAACAAAGCCTTCTTGCCTCGCTCCGGTAATGAACCCAGTACCAATATTTGCACGGGGCCTCTCTAGTACAGCAAACATTGACACAGGACCCCCCTCCCCCTTCCCGCTTTGCGCGATGGAGTGAGAGAGATACATTCCTGGACCACGCCTTATATAGAACTCCCCGTACGAAATCTCTCCCCAACCCCAAACACTAGTCAATTAATAGTTAGCAGTTTGCAACACTTGCTTGGGAGACCAATGTTTGTCAACGTGGTGCAGATAATTTGGGTTTGACGTGTTAAATATGCTATTACAGTTTTGTTTGAATTGATGTAATAATTTACATCTAAGCACACTTACAATTACACTATAGAACCATCCCTGATACATATGTTATATATAAGCATTAAGAGTTATTATACGTCGTGTAAGAAAGTAAACAACATTGCATCTTACAAAAACAAAATATCATCGAGACAATTTATTAAACTCAATTCTCAGTATTTTCTTTTAAATCGAACTATTTATTTTTACCTGGCAACACTATTTTGAACAATTTTAATATAAGTGTTGTCATTTTCCCGTCCAGACTAGTTAGATTATCCTAAAGGTGTACCTCTCCCTCTGCGTGAATTTAAAAATCATCACAAAATCGTATCAATAAAAAGTATCAATGGTAAAACCGATGGTAAAGGAAGCAATATATGATACAGTCTTTTCTAATGCCCGCCCCCGTTGTGAATGCAGATTACACTAGGATGGGAAGGGTATTTGTAATTTAACATATATAGAAGCATATTCTGAAAATTGAAAAATTAAACCTGGACATGGGAATCGAACCCACGACCTTTGACTAAATACGCCAATGCTCTAACCACTGAGCAATCCAGGAATCGTCCCATGGTCAGAGTCATTATTCACTCATATTTTAAGGCAGAGTCTATGATGGACGTGCGGAAAATCATAGGCTACCAATGTGTGAGTTTATTAAGATCTCGAGCTATCAGATAACGCAGCCACCTTCGACTCGGTAGTTGGTTTATTGCTGCCACTTGTACAATTATTATTATTGTTAAGTATTGCATATTTAAGTATCAAATAGCAAAATCTATTATTTATGCTTTTTGGGGAGGATCACTCCATCTAGATATCATATTCTGAAAATTGAAAAATGACACCTGGACACGGGAATCGAACCTGGGCCAAAGCTGGGCCAAATCAAAGGTCCCGGGTTCAATTCCTGTGTCCTGGTGTCATTTTTCAATTTTCAGAATATGATATCTAGATGGAGTAATCCTCACTAAAAAGCATAAATAATATTATTAGCACTGCATCTTACTACCCGTTCGGGTTATACGCACTTACACTAATGTGTAATGGTAGGGTTATTGTGAGATGAAATGGAGGACCTACAATTTAACATGGAATCCGAACCATGGTGGAGGCCTGGCATTCCCCACATTCACAAGATGTGATTAATACACGTCTTGTCAGAGGTGAAGGAAGGGTTCGGTAATCAGATAGAGCTGTGCCAGGACCAAGGATTGAACCCCAGATCCCAGCACAGAAGTCCGACACCTTACCCTTAGACCACCAGGTCACCCATAAATAATAGCTTTGGCTATTTGATTCATACTTAGAATTGACATCTCCAAGCTCTAATCCCCATTTCCTCACTTTATATCTCGACAGGGGAACAATATGTTTGTTTAGTTGGTGGCTTACTACCATTACATAAAAAAACTCAAATATTTTAAAAATAAACGGCCGTTAAAAATGATCCCCTTATCCACCGGGCTATGATAGTTTTATTAAAGTGAAAGTGTAGAACTTGACACGTTTCTTTTAAAGATAAATCTTCCAGGGCTGACTTGCTATTGGTACAGCTATCCTGTAGACCTGCGGAATCGGAATTAGAGGAAATACGGGGAAAACCCTCGATTTTATCTCAGTTTTTAGCAAAATACGATGTTAAGAGTAATTTTTAACATCTTAATCACAATTACGCATTACAATAAATCTAAATCTAAATTTACTTACGTTAGGTTGTGTCATTAAAAACTCGAATATTCATTGCCGCACTTACAGAAGTACACAACCTATCTCTATCTTGAGCTAGTTCTCTCCAGTCCACCTCATTACACCTTATCTCTTTAATTTTTTTCATATGAGTTAATGAAGTATTTTAAAATTTTCAGAAAATTGTTACTGATAGTTTTTTTTAAGATTAAACTTGTAAAATGTCTTTCAGCATCACACTACTTTTTCAATTATTCATGCTTAAAACAAAATAACTTTATAATAAAATTTATTTAATATATAAATAAAACAGCTTAGTTTTAACTCATATTTATCTACTCCTAACTCAAGATTTAAATCATTAGAGTGTTTCCTATAATGTTATCTATTTTAGGTTCATTATAATGTTATCCTCCCATCTGCATCTATATATATCTAGTTAATAGATTTCATAGTTGTTCGAGAAGTTCTAACAATGAAACCTGGACTGTAATTATAAACAGATGACCAAATATTATATAGTTTATTCATTTAGTTTCTCAAACCCCAATTCAGTGGCCAAATGGTCTAAGGCGTCACTCTCGTGTTAGATTGGCCGGCGTATGACGAAGATATCGGGGTTCGAATCCCGGTCAAGTATACTGAGGCTGTTTTTTCCTAAGTTTTTCCACAATCTAATTCCAAGCAAATGAGGGTAACTACCTCTAAAATGCTTCCTTACTCATTTCTACCCGAGTAGAGTTATTTTATAAGGTATGCTATAAACTGAACCGATAGTAAGACGCGGTGATAAAAAACAAAATAACGTTCTCACTGCTATAATTCTTTAATACTGATAGTGGATTAATGGCATACAAGATTCAAAGTCTTCATTGACTATGATATATCATATGATAGTCAATGGAGTTTTCTTTGTTCCGTAGCCAACCATAAAGTTTGTCCAGAGCTTGCATGTAGTACCATCTCCCGTGGAAAACCATCACTTGTCCTTACAACGAACATCTAAATGGATGTTTGTTTGCTCTAATTAAGTTAGTTTAATCACCCATCCTCCCGGCAGGACAAAGGCTAAAAACAAATGTCCACGAAATTAGTGGAAATGAAATAATGATTCCCTTGCGTCCACATTAGGTCGCAATCATCGTCTACTTTACTGTCTGTCAACTCTTTATTGTCCGATGATTGAATCAGCTTTATGTTCGGCGGGGGCGTTGTTTGAGGAGACCCTTTTCATGTTGGAAGCCTCAATTCTCGTCAAACACCGATGGATCATAGACAAATGCATGCATGGGTTAACTAGGAAACATTGATCTTTCTTGGTTTAATTGTCAGAGTTTTCCTCAATGAACGACTTTGTAAATCTCGTTGGCATCATTAGACTGGCATATAGATTGCCACGCATACGAATAAAGTTTGTTTTAATACCATGTCTTACTACCTGTTCAAGTTATACGCATACATTATAGTTACTCTAATGGGGTAGGGATGAGTAAGAAATAATTTTAGAGGTAGTCTACCCGCATTTGCGTGAAAGGAGACTGGAAACCATCTAGGGAAACCCACCTTTAGTAGACCTGACCGGAATTGGGTTCCCGATCTCATCGTCATTACCAGGTCAGTCTAACACGGTAGTTACGAATAAGAACATTCGGCCACTGAAGAGAGTTTGAATAAGGTTATAGCTTTAGATTGTTTATTATTTTCAAGTTGCGGGAAACTCAGTCACAACTATTATATAGTGATTATTTCTTCTTGTCAATGTTGGGGATAATCACTCTAAAATTGCTGGTGGGAATCGGAAAGTAATTGCAATTAAAATTATATGTAATAAATATTAGATTGTCATGTCTTTAAATTAATATATCACTGGACAGTGTTAATAAACGAGATCTAGAATGTGTAAACTCCTAATTGGGTAAAAAGAACAATTAGGTGACGAAGTTGCTCAAACCATAGAGAAAGGGATAGTATACATTTACCTATGCCCAAACCTTGAAATATTATTATTAGCACCGCGTCTTACTACCCGTTTGGGTTATATGCACTTACACTAATATGTAATGGTAGGGTGATTGTGAGATGAAATGGAGGACCTACAGTTTAACGTGGAATCCGAACCGCGGAGGAGGCCTGGTATTCCTCACATTCACAAGATGTCTTGTCAGAGGGGAAGGAAGGGTTTGGCAATCAGATAAAACTGTGCCGGGATCGAAGATTGAACCCCGGCCGCCAGCACAGAAGTCTGACACCTTACCCCTAGACCGCCAGGTCACCATTAAGTTTTAAACAATCTTAGTTACTTATATATATATAAAATTATATATGTAATCAAAGTGCTAGGATACATTACACAAAAAGAGGGAAACTAGACTTGGCACAGAACTGTTTGGCGGAAAAACGCTCCCTAAATATCCATTCCAAAGTAATTAGAAGTATTTTTGAAAAATTTGGAATTCAAAAAAGTCCCTCGTTTGCAAACAACCTTTAATTTAAGGGCTAAAGACACAGTTTGAAATAAGAATTAGCATTATAATATATAAATATCAAGTATGAACAAAATTTATAAAAAAAAGGGTCAGATCTGTGACCAGAGATGGAAAGACAGATCAACAAGAAGACAGGCTGGATTGTAAAATCCTATCGTTGAGTTTGTGAGCACATAAAACGTGAAGATCCATCATAGTTTTGATGTAGTACATATTATTTAATATACAAATAGCAAAGCACTTGCTTTAATAAGGGTTTTGGTTAGGTAATGAGATAATTTTTCGATTCATTTTAAACAAAAGTAGCTTAAATTTATGATGGAATTTTGAAACTCACTTCACTAATAAAATCTTAGAAAATTCATCATATCAACAGTTTATCATATATTTAACTAATTAAGACATGCATCAGTAACAACATGATGAACGTTATCTTTCTCATAGAGGAGTGATTTGCCGGGGACGTCAAGGTTGGGGCTTAAAACTTTGATGGGTGATTTGAGATGGAATTTTATCTTATAGTGTTATATTATTGCGTTTTTTTTCATTCTTTCTTTATAGTAATGCAGATGCAAATTTTAACTATATTGTACATTACACATATTTAAATCTAACACTTTAATAACATTCAGTCTAACAATATAAAATATATATCCCGTTTCGATTGTCGAATTGTAGGCGTCACTCTCGCAAAAGACTGGACTAACAATGACGGGAAGAATGGAACTCGAATCTCGGTCGGGTGTATTGAGGGTAGATTTTCCTAATTCGTTTATTCACTCTCCCTTCACACCAATGCGGATATACTTCCTCGAAATCCAAATTCGACCTTCCTCATTCGTAACACATTAACATAATTAATAGACCTAAATATGCGTACAGTTCGACAGGGCTGTAAGACGCTGTGTTAAAATAAAAATAGTGTGACCTAGTGGTCTCAGGGTAAGGTAAGGTGCTGGGGGCCCGGGGCTCAATCCTCGGTCCCGGTACAGATTTGTCTGATTGCCAAACCCTTCCTTCACCTCTGACAAGAAGTGTATTAATCACAACTTGTGAATGTGTGGAGTGCCATGCCTCCACCATGGTTCGGATTCCACGTTAAACTGTAGGTCCTTCATTTCATCTCACAATCACCCTACCATTACACATTAGCGTAAGTGCGTATAACCCGAACGGGTAGTAAGACGCGGTGCTAATAATAATAATAATAATAATAATAATAATAATAATATAAAAATAATAATTAAACGATCAAAAAAGTTTGGGCATTTAAAGGTAACTTTCTAAACATCACATGATTTATGATATAACTTAACCTATCACAGCACATATGTAACCTTAAGTGTTAATCACCAACGTCAAATATATGATTTTATGAGCAGTAGAATAATAACACCAAACAAATATTACAATATTTTAGGCACAGCCTGGGATCAAACGAGAGACCCTTAAATCCTTATAACTTTTTAGAAAGAAGACACAAAGTATTTACTTACTAAGAAACAGTGTTTTCGACTGGAAGTTTTCACAGCTCAGCTCTGAAATGAGATGCCAAATTTATTAAGTACAAATTCAGACAAGGTGAGCAGTAAAGGGTTTTCCACCTTGGGATTTTCATTTTTGTTTTCCAATCCTAATTCAATGTAAATGATGTTTTTTTAAATATATTTACAGTCCCTTTACTGGTTCTGTCATAAAGTAGTAAAGTTCTGGACAACACGAACTGGCAGTAAAATTTATTTTGTAGATCTATTTACTATAATTGGAATTTGTTCATGAATTTACAATGTAACTAATCTGCAGTCCAATTTTCATAAGAACGATTTTTTTAAGATTCAAAAACATTTATTTAAAGCCAAAATTTATAATATTTTACTACATTATGTGTGCTATTTAAGAGATATTAGTAATATTTGACAAAGGTGACAGTAAAGATCAAATGACCTGATGTATGAATATTTAAAAGTAGATCTTAAATTTTAGAGCTATCAGACCCTTCCTATGAAATCTGGATTGTAACTACACGTGTAGGTCAAAATATGTGCACATGACTCCCCTTCCTTTCTAACGGTCTATGACGACAGAGACAAAAAAGTTCGTTAAAATCACCTAACATTAAAATATAATAACCTACCAACAGTAACATTTTTAACGGATAGTTAAAGTATTTGTCTATTGCACGTTTTTTTACTCCTCTTTATTCCAACGTAAGTTCCCATGTCAACGTATTTATTCTTCACCACTTTTTTTTTCTTCCCCTATCGACATCCCATGTCGTACATTCTCCCACACTTCCCCTATTCCCTATCACTCTCTATCTTTCTCTCTCTTTCACCTCTCTTCCTCCCAAACCACCCTCCTCCTTTTCTAAATATTTCCCCCGCTTATTTGAGGTATTATTATTATTATTATTAGCACCGCGTCTTACTACCCGTTCGGGTTATACGCACTTACGCTAATGTGTAATGATAGAGTGATTGNATTGTGAGATGAAATGGAGGACCTACAGTTTAACGTGGAATCCGAACCACGGTGGAGGCCTGGCATTCCCCACATTCACAAGATGTCTTGTCAGAGGTGAAGGAAGGGTTTGGTAATCAGATAAATCTATGCCGGGACCGAGGATTGAACCCCGGCCGCCAGCACAGAAGTCTGACACCTTACCCCTAGACCACCAGGTCACCATATTTGAGGTATTTAACGTGCACTTTCTGAACCGATTGATTATATCATCACATGAGAATGTATATGAGTGAGAGCGAAAGAGCCCCTTAATTTGCAGGGAAAGGTATTTCCAAATACCTTCCAGGATTCTTTTACATACCACAATCAACATGGGCCCAACGGCTTTACTTAACTTCCGAGAGAAGTTATGCCATATATTTTTATCGCTCAAGTTAAATCCTTCGATTCCAGCTGGGTTTGAACACACAAACTTCGAGTCCTTAGACAAGCACTTTACCCCCTTTACAACTACATTTCTACACAGATGACTATAGGACTAATGTTGTGTTCAAACACATTACACGATTTCAATAAGTGTTTCTTTAAAGGTATTTGAATAACGTATTAGCTGCAACAGTGGGCAAAGGGTCTACATGTCAAGCTCATTTAGTTTTATATTAGTCAAATTCATTTTAATTGTAGTAAGGAGAAGTAAGAATGAGAATTATAAGGAACGTACTTGGTATAATGACAATTGGTTAATTAGTTGTTACACTTCTGAGTCAATTAACATACAAGTAATGAAAAAGAAAAAATGGGGGAGTTTAATAAAAAGGGATACTGCTAAAACATGAAAAGTATATGCTAATTTTAACTAACAATATGAATTGATGGAAGTAATAAATACTTAATTATTCAAGACTAAAAATTGATATGTCAGGAATTTAATCACTTGTAAATATATAAATTATTCACCTAGGTGTCACTTAGAAATTGATCGAGAGCAACTATGTGTCCATTCAATAGGCTCTAAGCGGTGGTCGAATGCTATAAGGCAGTGTTTTTCAAACTGTGGTAGACGTAATCCTAGGGGTCCGTGACATACAACAAATATTTGTTAATACATTTTTTTTTAAATAATAGAAAGTCTGATGGACAAATTAACAGCTTTGTTAAGCTTACCAGTAAAATTTTATTAAAATTTGAAAGGGCCACTTATACTTTAAAATATAGCAGTTTTTTTTAAATATAGAGCACTTAAAGAGGTACTTTGGTGATAAAAAGTTACGTGACTGGTGAACGTGTGGGAATCACTGGTATAAGCTAAGGAAACACTCACACAATAGACTGGCCTGACGCTGATTAGGAGTTTGGAGTTCGAATTCCGAACAGTGGTATTTTTCTTTAGCATCACGTTTTACTACCCGTTCGGAATATAGCCTTATGTACTAATTAGGCTAGTGATTTTAGAAATTGGGAAGGTTCTATTTAGAGGAAGTGTACCCGCATTTTAGTGAAGGTAGAAGGGAAAACCATATAGGGAAAATAGCCCTCAGTAAACCCGACTGAGATTAGAATCTCGAACTCCCCGTCATCGGCAGTCTAGTCTACTTTGAGAGTAGCGCGTTTGACCATGTGGCTACCGAAGTGTATATCAGGGTTATTGAAGGTGGTTTTGCTGAAATAGTTTCTCCCTCTTACTTCACTTCATCGGGAGTTAATTTCCTATGAACTACATCACTATCGCATCTACTACAGTAGTGTAGTTTAATTGCATATAGATCGGACGGGTAGTAAGACGCAGCAAACAAAAATAACTAAGCCTGTGCAAAACTACTCGTTCTTAAACATTATATCAAGGTATTAGATTATTTCTTCTTATTTACTAAACAAACATTCCGTCACAACCCTTTCAAAGAACAAGTAAACCAACCCCCCGCCAACACACCCACACTAGTTAACAACATAGCTGGACCCTCACGGAGACATGAAGCGCAAACCCGGAACAGGAAATCCATCTAGCAAAAAAAAAGGGGGGGGAGGGTGGTTGGTGAAGATGGAGAATGGTGTAGACTGGAGGGGAGCACACACGTTGGTCTCGGATGAGGTCGTTCCGCCAACCGACTGCCCGGAACTTCCGTTCCACTGGAATCCATACTAAGGGAGGTGGAGAAGATACGAACACACTAAGTTAGAAAAAAAACATCATAAGGGTAGGAGGTTGAATTAGAAAGAGATAGAGAATAAAGAATAGTGGGTTGAATGAAAGAAATAGAAAGAGAGGGTGGAATTTAGGATGAACAAAAAAGTGTATGTTAGGATCTTGCATTGCGAGAGCCATTTCCCTTGAAATCGGTAGAATGGTATAAGGGTGTGGGTTTGATAGGGGGCAAGGGGGTGTTAGTCATGGTATATTGGCGGCGTCCATTCAACTGGGGGACGCGGGTCAAGAGATTTGGGGCGTGTGCAGTAGAGGAGGTCACTATTATGAAAGAAAATAAGACGGGGAGTTGGGGGGAAGTAGACTCTGGTTCCCTATTATACCAGGGACACATAAACATACATCAAGCCAGCGTCCCTGTTCGGCCAAAGACACAAATAGCTAAGTGGATCGAATGAGACCAATTTTCTCTCTCGAGTCTGTAGATTGAAGGACCTTGGTTCACGAAGAGGTGGACCAATCTACTGGTTCGTCATTCAATATGGAGGTGAAATTGACGAGGAAAGTTTTCTATTGACAACTCACTCAAAAGGTTTGGAATTCAATTTATGTATGTTCAGTCAGATAAAGTACCCGTAGTGAATTATTTGAAATAACTTTCTCAAAGTCAATTTAGAGATCCTAAAATTGGAATATGAATGTAATAAAATCTCAGATTGATACGTGATGTTTCCTTAGATGTATGCTTTAAGTGGAACTTAGGGAAGGAAGGTTTAACATAGCATATGTGGTTTTATTCTCAAGAGACAAAACACAATAATATTATTTTAATTATTTTGTAGGCAATGTTACGATTTGTCAAAAGGGCTTCATGCAAACAAAATTATTTGACAAATTAGTATATTAAAGTTGTTTTTTATTTGTATCACGTCTTACTACCTATTAAGACTATGAGCATATGTAATAATTAGGTTCTTGTGTTAGAAATGAGAAAAGTTGGATTTAGAAGAATTGTACCTGCATTTACATGAAGAAAGATTGGAAAACAGTTTAGTAAAAACTACCCTCGGTACACCCGATAGGGATTCGAGTCTCTACCTCCCGGACATTGAGAGTCTTTTGAGCATATTACGAGAGTGACGCCATATACAATGCGGCCACCGAAGAAAATTATGTTAAGGTTTCTTTAGTAACGTTTATAACTATCAGAGAGCTGTATAAGATATTGAAAGAAAGACAGAATCTGACAGTTAAAAAATATACTGAAATTACTCTTATATATTTATACACTTGTTCAATCCCAGGCCCCGGCACAGATTTATCTGATTACCTAACCCTTCCTTCACCTCTGACAAGACATCTTGTAAATGTGGGGAATGCCAGGCCTCCACCGTGGTTCGGGTTCCCCGTTAAACTGTAGGTCCTCCATTTCATCTCACAATCACCCTACCATTGCACATTAGCGTAAGTGCGTATAACCCGAATGGGTAGTAAGACGCGGTGCTAATAATAATAATAATTTATACACTTCATGCGATATTCGGTCATCGCTTTTAATATGGTAGTATCAATGCCTAAAATAATTCTTACTAATATAGTAAAATGTTATCAAATTAAAAAATAAGTTTGTAATTTCTAAAAAGGTCGGTCACTTTTTTATCGTGTTCTTATTGTAGCCTCCTGCCGCAATTCCACTATTTAGACATATATATATCTATATATAATATATGACATTTTAGCTCAGTCGCAGCGTGTCTGTCTAATAAACTAGGGATCCCGGATTCGATTCCCGGCATGGCCGAAAAATTTATCGTGGGTGAAATGTGGGTTCACCCTTTCACACTGATGAATTAACGTCAGGGGACTGAATGTGGGCTTCCTAATTAGTTCGATTATAAAGCATATAAAACTACGACAAGCCTAGCAAGCCGGTAGTGGAAAATATATGGTGTGAATAAATAAGTTACTTAGACCACAGACTGGAAACCGCAATGTATGTAACGAACTATAATTATGGTAAGAGCTTTGTACAGTTCAGAGAGGTATGCGCTACCATTGGTACTACCTTGGCTGGTTCTTTGATTCACCTATCATTTACCCATGCCATATATTTTTGTAGTTAAGGAGATACCTTCACAAAGTTATACCGTCGATTGCCTTCTTTTACAACAGCTTATCGAAGAGATGGCTGCCTTTGATGAGCTTTTTTTTTTTTTCAAAGATAGCTATATTAATTTTGTTCCAAATAGATGTCCGAGTATATAATAAATAGTTCAACTGAATGTGTTTTGGTTTTCCTAAACAAATAATTTTAGTTAAATTAGAATAACTATAAGATTTAAAAAATTTGAAATGTATAAAAGAGGAAAAAGAGTTTTCAGTAAAAGCTGCTTAAGGTAAAATTTACAAATAACCCATTTTTATATATTTGTGTTACTAATTACATTATACTATATGATAAATCATTCACAGTTTTGTTATAGTATTTATTTTTAACAGAACTGGGTTACAAAATAAACCTACAAAAATCCTTAATATAACTGTGTGTACTACTTGGTGGCAAACCAAGGTCCATCCACTTATTATTATTATTATTTAGCACCGTATCTTACTACCCGCCCGGGTTATACGCTCATCCACTTATCAATCCTTGGTCTCTCTTGTATTTGAAAGAAATCGAGAAATAAGAGATAAACAAAATAAAATCAATAAAATGAAGAAGTTAAATAAATATAAAATAGCAGGAAAGACCGACAAAGAGAAGGACAAAAACAAACAAAAAAAATCAAGTGAAACTAAATGTAAATGGGATAATATTCAAATATAGGCTACTAAAGAAGAAGAGGAGAGAGAATAAAAAAGTCATGGGCTAAAGAAACAAGATGGAGGTATAAAGTTAAGAGAGATTGAGAAAGAGGGGCTAGAATAAAGCTAGCAAAAGCCGCCCTAGTTTACCAGCATCAACAAAACGAACAATACAGATATATATGTCTAGTTTACCTAGGCTAACTAAGCGGAACATATATTGTAATGATGAAAAGGGTTGAGGAGTGTGGGGGGGGGGGG
>CABEEJ010000083.1:102528-112959 GCA_901482245.1 Timema douglasi | reverse complement strand
GGGGGGGGGGGGTGTTTAGCAGGAGTTACAAAGGGAGGGTAGCGACACAGCTCTTTGCCATGCATCGACTACCTCACACACATTCATAAACAATGTGTAGGCCCTATCTTTCACTCTCTCATAAATCGTGCAATTCTATTTTCAAGAGGTATTGCCATTATCAATAACACAAAAATATTGCGCCCCACCCCCACCCACTCAATTTTTCCAACCGCACTTGTTTTTTGTACTTAATACGCTGAGAGGTAAAAAATGAACAACGAATCTGTGGTGAGGTTATTTATTTTACGAGACTGGGTTTGTTTGGGGGAAAAACAGGGGAGGGGGAAGGTTGTGCTTATCATTCCACACAATTTGATTTCTGAAATTGAAGCGAATGAAACTATTTTTTTCGAGTGTATAAAAACATAATAAAAGTAATAATAAAAAAAGACATACAAATTGAATTGTTCTCTTAAGGTTAACAAAGCAACAGGTATTTTAAGAGGGATGTGGATAGTAGAAATAGGCTCCCATCGTGAAACCACGATTTTAATTATAATATAAAATTAAGAAATAAGAATTTCAAAATTATGAATTTAGCTGTTGTTTAAAAATAAAACCCGCCTCAGTGGTGTAGTTGGCTAACGCGCTAGTCATGTTGAGCTCAGCCGCTGAGGACGGGGAGATCGAGGTTCGAACCTTGGTCGGGTGAACTGGGGGGGGGGGTCCTAAATGGTTTTCCACTCTCCCTCCACGCAAATGCGGGCTCACTTCCTCTAATTCAACCTTCCCAATTCCCAATCCATTAGCGTAATTAGTACCTAAAGCCTATAACCCAAACGGGTAGTAAGACGCGTTGCTAGATAATAATAAATTAAAAATAAATTACGTCCTAAGAAAAATATGCTAGACATATAATTTTATTTTCAAATAAATTATCAATTTTCAAGAGTAACCATGATTTTAAGTTTTCAAAACTTATATTTTAAATCAAATACGATACAATACACAATTAAAATATATTTGGAAGCTGGGAAATTTCGGCTGCAGAAACAACTGATCTCATTTTTGGTCGTATGGAAATAAGTAGCTCGTCAAATAATGAGATGAACATTCGAAAATAGTTGAGTTTAGGTGTATGCTTGCTTAATTTATTAAATATCAGGTGAAACGCACCCTCAGTCAATCGCACACTGTTTAGTAGGTGAACCCAAACACATCTTTGTTGGGGTTTTTTCTTTGTTACATCCTTGGGTGTAATATACACGCTACCATTGCTTGTTCTCTATTCACCTCCATTGTGTGGACACTAGCAAGCTACTGACTGCGCTGTGCTAGAATTTCTAATATTTTTTGTATTTGATGATTCACTCTATACGTTGCCAAACCACGTGGTAAAAATTGTTCATGTAAAAGGACTCAATAATCAAAACGCGGGGTAGACCCGACGTGCGGCAAGGAAACGCCCATGGGAAATGGCCCTTATAAGGGTTCGGCCAGACTGACAAGCGTGCGAGCGAGCGCGCGACTGGGTGGCCACACTGGCAAGCGAGCGAGCGAGCGCGTAATTAGCAGACCCTAGTTCATTAGAGAAGATGTCTCTGTCAAAGACACTTGGTACATCTCTGCTCCTCGAAAATTCTTACAACAAATATTTTTAATGTACTGAAGTGTTTTAAAATCAGATTAGCCGCATCGGGCTTACATATATTTATGGTCTTGCCAATTAAATTAGGCCATTAATTGCAAGTGTGTTAAAGCTATCACTGATAGAAAAAAAAGTCAAATATCATGTCAAAATGAGAAGTTTCCCAGCACTCAATGAACCAACATAGAATAATATTTCCTAGCGCCTGTAAACTAGACTGTACCGGGTCAAGCGCGCGCGCTTGAAAAATAGAATCAGTTCTATCTTTCAAGCGCGCGCGCTCAGTCGCTTTCGCGCGCTCGCTCGCTCGCTCGCTCCAGTGTGGCCACCTCCCATTACAACCAATGTGTTCTATTTTATATTTTAGTCGCTCGCGGTCGCTCGCTCGCGCGCTCAGTCTGGCCGCCCCCTTAGACCCATTCATTATATATGGACGTTAAAAGCGCGGCAGATTTGACGCCTCGTGAACGTCAGTTGACTAAGGCCGATTCTACAGTAGCGGTTAAAACGCGGTGCTTTTGCCGCTAGCTTATGCCCCACAAAATCTTGAAACAATACCTGACTGTAAAAACGTGACTGTTAAACAGCTATCAAAACGCTACCTATTCTATACCAGAGGTTTAAATGGCACGGTTGTTGCTTCCATTTGTGCAGAATGGTTTAAAAATGGACATTGTACAGGCCAGATACAGATTGTGGGACTTATCTTGTTGGAGGAAACTCATCAAAAGATACGATGATGGACTCACCCCACATTATCGAACCGTCTCTCAATAGGACAATTTAATATTATGTTTATTAACCACAGATTGTACCTAGAGAATTTGTTTTTGTACTATAGAATGTCTGTGGTTTCATTTGATGAACTACTTGGTTTAGTGAATGAAAATATTTCAAAGCGTGATACCATCTTGAGGGAAAATATTTATTACTCCTGCTGAAAGACTTGTGACATTGAGGCACAACTGCCTGTTAACGCCTGGTGTAGTTTGACTCGCGTTTCTACCACTAGGCAGTTTTAACGCCACAAGAGGTAGCGGTTAAAACGCTGGTCTAGACGAATACTTATTTTTTAACTTGATAACAAGGGTTTCATTCAAAGGCGTGGTTGCTAGCGTTTTAACCACTAGTGTAGAATAGGCCTAAGTTAATGTGCACCACATGGTCCAATCCATGCGAGTGTTTTAAGAATCTAGTGTGTCGGCGTTAGTCGGACGTCTGGCGCTTTTAACGCAACTGGATGCGTTAACAACGCTGACGTTGGTAGCGTTGATAAAACTATACAGAGCGTTCTCACGGCAGCTGCGGCTTGATACTTCACTCGCATTGTGTTTGTTCAGTGACAGTCAATACTTTTATACACAACCACATCTTGTATCGTTTATTCACAAACACAACTCAAAAGCTCATCAAATAACGTTACTAAAATTCTACCATATTGAAAAAATTGCCTGCATACATTCTATGATGTTAGAAACGACAAGAAACTGTCCAAGGAAACGCCCATGTGAGTTCCTCAGCCCCTTTCTTCTCTTTCACAATGTTCATGATACCCTTCCAAATGATGAATCACACCAATACATCCTATCTGCATGATTTCCATTTTCTGAGGAACAAACCATTTAACTCAGGAGTTCTGCCCTAAAAACGTCTTGTTTAGCAATTTCAGCGCGTTTTCAAGGCTTCAAAAACGCTTCGCTTTTAACGTCTAGTGTAGATTAATCAAGTTTACTGTATACTAAGTAAATAATCTAACACCCACCTCGGTGGCCGCATGGTCTAACACGCTACCATCGTGTTAGACTAAATTGACGATGACAGGGAGCTCAAGAATTTGAATCTCAGTCAATTGTACTGAGGGTGGATTTTCAAAATAGCTTGTCACTCTCCATCCATTTAAATGCGAGTACACTTCTTATAAATACAACCTTCCCGATCCCTAAAACCATTCACGTAATTAGTACATAAGTGTATAACATAAAAGGGTAATAAGACGCGGTGTTAAAATAATAATAATAATAATAATAATAATATAACACTAATATTATAGTATAATTTTATCAATGTTAACCACATAGAAATCCCTGTAATTTCTTAAAATTTTTCCATCGCGTCTCAGTACCTGGGGTAAAACGCATGATTTAATTAAGCTAATTGAATAGGAATGAAGAAGCTAGAATTTCAGAGGAAGTGAACTCGCATTTGCGCTAGGCGAGGGAGCGTAGGAAACTTTTTAAAATACTCTTACTTCATCCGACAGGGATCCAATAAACGAAATACTTACTACCCGCAATTCCACTAGTAGTGACGAACTATAACATGCAATTAACGATGCGAGTTTGTAAAAAGATTCTTCCTACTTGATTCCTACCCTAGTTGGTTACGCCACTGCCTACAGGAGCGGGTGTTAAGGTGAGGTGAGGGGGGGGGGGACACACGAGAAGAGACCAGTGTTTTTGCAGTTTTTATAGCAAAACTTTTTTTGGTCAAAATAAATAAAATAAAGAGTTTAATTTTCGTCACATAGTGAGATAAACAATTATTGAATATATGTCATGAGCATAGCGGGACTAGATGATAAGCTTTTTAAATGAAGAAAAAATGTTGTAGCTTAATTTCATTGACAGATATTCAACAACAGTTGACATCACTGTGTGAAGAAAACTAAACTCTCTGTTTTTACTGGATAATTATTTGGTTTATTTTAAGCAAAAAAAAAAAGTTTTGATATAAAAACAACAAAAATACTGCCCTTATCTCTTATTCCCTACAATTCCACCTTAAGGATTTAGAATAATCAAGAAGAAATTCATAAACGCCAGAAACAAAGTGGACTTATAACGTCCTGGATGGAGCTGTCCGGCACCATGTGAACAAACAAGAGACGAGGAAAATACAAATACCAATACAGTTTGTGTAGTGACCGACCCCCTTTTAAAACACATCATTCGATTCACAAAGATCCATTCTACGCTCCTTTACCAACTATCTTTCTTTAATTAGGCCTTTAGCTCTTAATTATCAACCGAAATACCTGGATTTTTGGACTTTCAGAGTGGAAAATTTCCGTTTTTAAAATATATTTATTAGTCTATATATTTATAGGGTGGTAGAGAATAATTTCGTGCCCTTTCCAGTGATTAGTATCAATAGAGTTGACCTGAAAAAGATAGGGTGTAATGAGGTGGACTGGGTAGAATTAGCTCAGGATGGAGATGGGTGGCGTGTTTTAGTAAGTGCAGCAACGAACTCCTAGTGCAATAAAATAATTTCATTCCAGTAAACACCAAACTCGTGTATTGTTAAAGGTTTTATCAACATTTAAGCTAAGCGCAACATCTGTTTGGCAATATCTCAGCTACCTGGGCAGCCCTCGTGAGTGACGACACACCTCGGTCCAGAAACTGTCACGTGAGACTCGAACCGTGGCGCACGTGACGGTGGGGCATACGAACCGCAAGGAGACGAATGACAGGCATTTGTCAAGTTTCCTGCCGGCGACGCGTCTTGGGTGCGGCGCGGTGGTTGACACAGAGGAAGACACATATATACATATATATTTTTCTACACATGCGGCTTGTGTTCATACATAATACATCAGATGAAGAGAGAACCAAGGGGGTTGCTTTGAGAAATATGACAGTGTCATGATGAGAAAGTTCAGTCTGTTAAGGCCTCAAGGATTTCATAGCTATGGGAAGTTGTTAGTTTTGAGTAAGAGGTCTGGCTGACCCTGACCTAGTCCCCATGGTTAAGGTGTAGGGAACGAAGAAAAGTTAAGTGTTTTTGCAGTTGTTATATAAAAACATTGTTTTGGCTTAAATAAATAAAATCTTGCTTCAATAGAAACATAAGCATTTAATTTTCTTCAAATGGGAGCCTCAACAGTTGATGAATATGTCAAGGAATGTGCTGAAATTTAATGATAACTTTTTCTCTTCATTTAAAAAGTCTCTCATCAACTGCCGCTATGCTCATTACATATATCCAACAAGTGTTGATATCACCGTGTGAATAAAATTAAACCATATGTTTCTACTGGGCAATATTTGATTTAATTTGTCCAAAAAAAGTTTTGTTATAAACATTGCAAAAATACTGCACTTAACTCGCGTTCCCTAGATTCCAACCTTAAGGGTTTAACTCCTATAATACACTCAAGTGATGATTTTGTAATTAATTCAGTAAAGAAACTTGAATTGAAAAAATAATGACAATTATCATTAATTAAGTAGTCTACTACAAAATAAACGATGCTCATTCCCCACTGTCTTTGTGTTTATCCTTGTTTTGTGAATACTTATATTATTACTAGGTGGTCTGTCTTAAGGCAGATCCATTTCCATTTGTCGGTGAATTCAGACCATGCCAGCTTCAGTTAACGCATGATATAAGGTGATACCGTTGAAAGTATATACTATTATAGAAGTATCGAAGAATATGGGAAAACTCCACGCGGCTCATCCAAATTATTTCGCCAGTTACATATCTTGCCGTGAGAAAGCACTTGTACGCTAGTAGCGCATCCTGACGGCAAGTTATGGTACGGTTTGAATATTATTCTCCCTCTTGGTCCAAACGAAGAGATTAATACTTCTCCTGTAAAAGTTGGGTGATATATATACATTCAACGGTGCTACTCTTGCCATAGACTAGACTGCCGATGAGGGGGAGATCATGGTTTGATTCCGGTCGGATGTACTGAGGGTGGTTTATCCTAAGCGGTTTCCCACTCTCACTACAAGCAACTGGGGTTAGACTTCCTTTAAATGCAACCTTTCTCATCCCAAACCTATTAGATTATTATTATTATTAGCACCGCGTCTTACTAACCGTTCGGGTTATACGCACTTACGCTAATGTGTAATGGTGGGGTGATTGTGAGATTGTGGAGGCCTGGCATTCCTCACATTTACAAGATGTTTTGTCAGAGGTGAAGGAAGGGTTTGGTAATCAGATAAATCTTTGCCGGGACCGAAGATTGAACCCCGGCCGCCAGCACAGAATCTGACACCTTACCCCTAGACCGCCAGGTCACCTACCAAATCTATATTCCATTTTACTTTTGTACGAAAAGGAAATCACTGTTAATTTTGATAATACACACCTATTAATAATTCTTCTGCGTATGCGTCTGTACTTAAACATTGCTGAAAACTATGACCTACACTATTAGTAGATTATGCAGAAGATTTCATTATTACTACTTGTTTTTCTAATCGTATGCATAAGAGTTGGTTATACATACGCTGGTAATTTACTTTTACTTAACTAAGTAACGAACTGTGTAAGGAAATAGCACCCATGTATCCATGGCACAAGGGTGATCATTGATGTGTATACGAGGTCTTAGAGTTGATTCAGTGTAGTAATGATGAGACTATTTAGTATTTGTTTACTAATCGTGTCCTGAAATACCTCTAATAAACACCTAGGTGCGTGGGTTGTATGAGTAAAATTCAGCGTAATGTTTTAGAATTAGTTTGTTTATAAGTAGTGGGTTTAGAAACTGCCTGTCTACACCCAGCTCTTTCATCACATCAGATAACATATGGATAAGATAGAATGTTTAAAGACTGGTTGTACTGAATGTTTGTGTCTTTCAACCTGTCTTTCTTTATTTTACATAACTTCCTGGTTGAGTAGGGCTGTCAGCTTTTACAAAATACCCCGCGAAGGGAGGACTATTGGTACCATAGTATCAGCCCCGGGACTACCAGAGGCCCGGGCTCAAGTTCTGAAATATATATTAATGAAGCAGATTAAATAAAATAAAACATGACTGATAAGCAATAAAATACCCATTCATACTAAGGAATAGTGCATTCCCAGCCCATCTTCTGGGGTTTGCTCCGGTAAAACTAATTGGCATTTTTCACAATTATAACATTGGTTCGGTCCCGTCTTTCCCTCCGTTTCGAAGTGTTTGGAAGTTTAGCTTAACCTATTACTTTTGTACGTAAATAAAATGTGGAGAGTTAAGAAAGTTGGGTAATTAATCAAGTTCGATCTAAATTAAAATATTATTTCAATGGGCGTACCTTTCAGCGTTCTGTTACAGATTAATTTGCGTAAATTACTTTCGTTTTGTAAAAGTGACCAATCATTAAAAAAAAGACCGCATGGATTTAAGTCGAGCAGTGGTAGCATAAAGGGTAGCGGGGGAGTTTCTCCCCTTGGGAAATAATCTGTGTTGCCTTCCTCCCGATTGGAATAAACTGGTCTTCTCTAGCTATTGTATTTTACTCCCTTTTGATATTATCTGGTATTAAGGTGAGCAAAGTTCTTGTATTAAATTCCCTAAAGCTTCTAGATGCATTAAATCTTCATAGCTGTGGCAGGAAAGCTCAACCCCGCATAGTAATAAGAGGCATTTACATTTTTTAAATACATGTGAATACCACTCTATACAGATTTTAGATGTACTCAATTTTTAAAAACATTAGCTGAGTGTTGACCATTTTAAATAACTTTTAGAGGCCTCCAATCATTAAGATTTTCCAAGGGGAAAAAAAAATCCAAATAACATCTGAGAATATTCAATTTTGGAAAATTTTCTGGAAAAGGCCAACTCAAAATATCTTTTGGATACATCAAATTTTTAAAATACAACAACACAAGGTAAAGAAAGACCACTACAAATAGCTTCCAGAGTCATCCAAATTTTTTTTAAGATTGCCGGAAGAAGATCACTTAAAATAGCTTATATAATAAGCATCTAACTTCCCATAAGATTTCGAACAAATACCTTTCTAACTAGTTGATAAGGACATTTAAATATAAAAAAAAATCTGGAAAAGGACTACTCTAAATAACGTATAGAGAAATAATTTTTTTTTTTTAAATCATATGGGTTTAAGTATCCTATGTTAAAACATTCACCTAGCATCCCCAAGTCCTTCTTTAGCTTTGGAGTCAAAGCCCCTCAAATCCCCTTTTTATTGGCCAAACTAATTTATCTCCCTAAACAAACAAATAAGGTTCTGCCACCAATGAAGTCAAGAAATACAAGTAAAGGGGGCCCCCCGCACTTTGCCTCTGATACCAGACCCGGCTGGCGGGCTTGGCTAAAGGGTACTTGTATCTATCGCATTAAATAAAACCATTGGATGTCATCAGGAGCCATTTAGAGTTTTGTTTTATGGTGTTTGAGTTGGAGGTCATAAAAACTATATGTAAGTAGATTAATTATTGTAATAAATTTGTCAAGAACATTCTACGAATTAGACTTGAATAAAATTATTATTACTCTTTTTTTAAGGGTTTATTCTTATTCATATAAATTTTAAAATATTTTATCTCAAGGCTTCTTTTAACAAAACATCCTAGGTGTAAAACGAGTACAGTTGTGGAGCGTCTCTGATTATACTATGTCCACAAATTATTTTAATATTAGTAGATAGGCCTGCAAGAGGGAAACTGTTCTGAAATTATGGGTGGTTGGCAAAGCCAAATTATAAAAGTATCAATGTATGTTTCTAGAAACTATTTAGAGAATATTTATATAACAATTATATACATTTTAATATCTATAAAAAAAAGTTTTTTTGCACAGTTTACTATATACTTCAAAATATAATCTATACCTAACAACATTTTCTATAAGATATTTATCCCTTAAGCAAAAGGTAGTCAGCCTTTTTCTCTTACAAAATGACAATTTATGTACCCATCAATCAAAATTTAGGTAGATACAGTGTACCCATATCAACTTCGTTTGCCCAGAAACGTAGAAAGCTCACCTTGATAAGATACACCATGGTACGGCTTAAAAGATAGAGCCACTGTGTAATCGATCAAGATAAGACTACGTTATTTCAGGGTAAATGAAATGTACCTCCCCTTTCCTGTGCCACAGCATACATCAACTGAAAATTATACCTCATTCTGCTTGTGAATGGACATATCTGACAACCAGAAAAGTTACTAGATCAACTTCCATGAACTCTCAGGTACTGTACGTCATGGAATGTGGTCTGTAGGTGTCACGTTTGATAGTTTTAATAATAACAATAAAATTACATTCATCATCATCATACTCATCATGCACAGTTTCTTGCCACTGGTAGGGTCTGTCTAGAACATAAGCCTCTTCAGTTTCTTCTCTCCTCCCACCACCTTCCTTCCTCCACGTCAACCCAATCCATTCCAATCTTCTCCACTCTCCTCCACACTCCCTTTATCCACCTGTCCCTCGGTCTTCCTCTTGGCCTCCTGCCCACCACCTTCATTTCGAGCATCCTCCTTGGAACCCTCTCCTCTTCCATCCTCTTCTCATGTTCATACCTCCTCAATCCCATCCTCTCTTCTCTATCCTGTTGGCCGTATTGTGGTTCCGCCTTCACTCTCTCACCTTTTCACTACTCATCATCCTTGTCACTCCCAGCCTACTTCTCAGAAATTACATCTTACATGCCTGTATCATGTAAACCCCCTAATTATATAGTTAAATATTACCAATGTTGAATTTAAAAAATATGTTTGTATTTTTAAAGGGTGCCTCAAATGTCAATATCTAATAGTGAAAAAAATACAAGCTTCACGTAAATACGTAAAAAGCAACCTACATATAAAACATGATTATAAAAGTAATATAATGTCGCGCTCATTAGATAGAAGAATTATTAAACTTCTGTGGAGGACATGTTTGCCACAAAGTTGTAACAATATGACGGTTGTGATTTAAGTCTAGAAAAGAGGGGTAAGATAAATAAGTGTAGGAATACAAAAGTGTTTAAAGGTCATCGAATTGTAGCGTAACGACTCGGGGGGGGGGGATGGGGGGATAACTGGAAGAATAA
>CABEEJ010000083.1:85964-102423 GCA_901482245.1 Timema douglasi | reverse complement strand
GGTTAACTGGAAGAATAAGAGGGGGGGGGTTATTGGAGAGTGGCTCGAATGCTTTAACATCTCCCTCACTCTACGGGGAGTTTATTTGGGGGAAGGGAGGGAGAGTAGGGTCCGTCCGGGATTGAGTCCTGGATCACCCAGTGGTCAACACTAGGGAAAACAACTTGTTTACTAGAGCCATTTTCCTCTCCCTTCAAAATTGGTGATGGGGGTAGTAAATCTTTCCAGCTGTAAGTTTATACTGCCGATGTATGTTGACCCTCATAGAACAATCCTCTCGGAGCACCATGAAAAAAACAACACATTGCTTGTCTATAATTTGTCACGGTGTATGTGTTTCTCGACACACACGTTCATTCCTATTTGTATGGAAAAAGAACAAAAACAACATACACTTTCACACGGATTGACACCTTGTTTACATTCGCTTTAGAATAGGGTTTTCATAGATAGCGGTGGTTTGAGTCTTAAATAGTTGCGGGAAATAGACTAGTTATTTTTTAGAGGTGGTTCTAAGGTAAAAAGCAAACTAGATCTGATACATCCTTGAGAGGGACTGTATCATTAATGACGTCTGAGAAGGCAAGGTTGAGGGAAAGAGGAGCTTAGGCAGGAGGAAGATTCAAATTTTGGTTGTCTTGAACGAAAGAATCGAGCTGAATAAGGAAGCAGAGGACAGCAGTCTAAGTTTATTGACAAAAGGAATGGACATGTCGTAATACAGATCTCTTTATACTACTACTACTACTACTAAGAATAGTAGACATAATGATAATGATAATAATATGAATATGAATATGAATAAAGTTTTAAAAAGATCTTGGCCAAAAATTGAAATAGTACAAATGCTCTAAATAAATATAAATGTATTGAAAATATTGGGGACAAAATGTGTTACTAGGAATCACTGTATTTCCCCATTTTTAAATTTTTATAAAGCCTAGGACACATACAAGGTATGTGGTATAGGGAAACCAATTATTATTTAGTGTACTTTTTTTTACTGAACCCTTCCTTCACCTCTGACAAGACATCTTGTGAATGTTGGGAATGCCGGGCCTCCACCGTGGTTCGGATTCCACGTTAAACTGTAGGTCCTCCATTTCATCTTACAATCACCCTACCATTACACATTAGCGTAAGTGCGTGTAAACCGAACGGGTAGTAAGATGCGGTGCTAATAATAATAATACTGTACTTTTTGGTTGTTTTACTTTTAATACATAAACAATTCACCCCTTGTACCAATAGGCTATGGGTGGGAAAAACTTCTTACCACGCATATTTTCAGGTTATCCTCACTACACTTTGTATTTACAATATTGGGGTAGGGATGAGGAAGTTATAATGGATAACATGTAAACCGAATTTTTACCAAAGTAAAGTGGTTAGACACTTAGGACAAACCACCCCTAGTGCACCCGGCCTTGATTTTAATCCCCCCATCAACGGAAATCAAGGTAAATATTATTCACGTCGAGCGCTTTAGACCGCTTGGCCATCGCCATTCTACTAATTAAAATACTGTTCGCATGATCTAGCTAACAAAAGTATATGAGGGGGGGGGGGGTCGAGGTGTCACACCCTTCCACCTTAACACTCTCCCCCTTTTTCCCCTCTCCTCAAAGAATTCTTAAACGATTTAGTTTGGGAATGTAAATTTTCCTTTTTTTTGTTTCCCTTTGTGTGATTTATGTCATGTTTTATATAGGGAAACTCGGAAGAGCCCTGTACAAGAGACAACACAAAGGCCCACGTTCCAGTTTGTCAAATTGTGTAAGCATTTGTGTATCTTTGCACGCTTGTAGAAGTGTCAATCAACGCTGGCAAGAGACAATATCCAGGTTTTAAGTCGTGGTTAACTAGACTTCACACCAGTCTCAAAAAAAAAAGAATAAAAAACTAGTTTCCATAACTTGACTTATTTTTTAAAAAGACAAGTTTGGTGAGTATTAATTTGTATTTGTGTTCAGTATTTGATATCATGGGGCCTGTTTAAAGTGATTTCAGTGTTTTTTGTGACCTGTTTCAGTGGCCGCGTGGTCTAAGACGTCACTATCGCAATAGACTAGACTGCCAATGACAGGGAGATCAAGGTTGGAATCACGGTCAGGTGCACTTAAGGTAGTTTTTCTTAAAGGTTTTTCCACTCTCTCTTTACGCATATTTGGGTACACCGCCTCTAAATTCAACCTTCCTCATCCTTAACTAACTAGTGTAATTAGTAAATATGCGCACAACCTGGACAGGTAGTAAGCAAGACGCGATGCTAGAAATATATTTGAAAAAAGTGCTTTTTTCTACCACAGTCCAATTTCCATATGAAGGGCCTAATTTATAATATCTTAATATTTTACTAGTGTTATTATATATATCAAGAGTTACAGCTACAGATCACATGACTTGGTGTGTGATTACGTGAAAGCAGATATAGTAACTTTTCTAGTTGTCAGAAAATAAATGTACAGTAAATTGGAATGTATTACATGGGCCCAGTAAGATATTAATGCACTTATACTAAGTTGACTATTTTCCCCTGATTTTCGTGGACAGTTCTTAAAATTAGACTTGTTTAAAGATGTCACTTAATGTTCCAAATTCACAAAATATCCCATTAGTTTTATGTGAAACTCTTGTGTTTTCACCATTATTTTTTTTTCAGAAATAATATATCCAACTTCTCACTTTTTTCCGGGTGCGTGGCAACCCTGAAGGTTGATCAAGTGGTTATATTTTCAACATATGATTTTATTGATGAAAGTAAAATAATGGTAGGTCATGGATTTGTATATATATATATATATATATAGATTACGAAACAAAGCATATTTAAAAATCCCATATTCAGTATATTTGATCAAATAGGGTGGTGTGTTAAAGAATACTTTATGGTTTTAATGCTAATACAATTGTCAACACATAGCATGATTACGTTTCACTAAATTAAAGTAAAAAAGGTATTTAATTCAAATAAAAGAAAGTAGTAAACACTTTATAAAAGATAAATATTTTTACCCAAAGAATAACACTTGTTAATGGGTACAAATTATTCTATGTTTCGATGTTCGTGGGTTCAAACCCAGTTGAGGTTGATGGATTTATTTGAGCGATAAAAATCCGTGGCACAGATGCCTCCGGAGGGGAAGTAAAGCCATTGGTCCCAAAGTCGATTGTGGAATGTATGTGAAAATACCCTTCCCGACAAAATTGGTAGGCTCTTTCACTCTCGCTCATAGACATTTTCGTGTGCTGATATAATCATTTGTTTCAGAAAGTGCACGTCAAATACCTCAAATAAATGCATTTTTTTCCCCTCTATTTAAAGCTTTCATAATTAGAGCTACATATTTGCCAAGTGTTCAACTCGCGTTATGAACAGTATATTTGGCCCCTTCTCTTTTTATTCTTCCTCCCCTCAAACATTTCTCCGAAACTTGGTGTAGTTTTAGAATATGTTACTAGAAGTAGCCGAACACTCGCTGTTAAGTTTCTACTCAGATGGTTTTATGGCCACTTAATATTACAGATGAACACAGTAGAAGAACGTAGCAACTACACACACTCTGCACGGATTACTTTTACAAACTATGAAACACAAGATCATTTTAAGAATAACGGGATATTATAAAGTAAGAGAAGTTGACTCTCGATATAATTACGTACGTAACACTCTAAAGGTGGGAATATAGAGAGAGTGAGAAAAATCCAGTGTTTTTGTAGTTCTTACAGCAAAACCATTTTGTGGCCAAATAAATAAAATATTGCTCCAGTAGGAACATAAGAGTTTAATTTATTTCATATGTTGACATAAACATGTTTTGAATATGTGTCATGACTCATGAGTATAACAGCATTTGATTAGAAACTTTTAAATTAAGAGAAAAAGTAGTCATTAAATTCCAAAACATATTTGACAGATATTCAACAACTGTTGAGGAAATCATGTGAAGAAAATTAAACTCTATGTTTCTACTGAAACAATATTTTTATTTATTTTAAACAAAAAACAATTTTTTATTTTAAAAACTGCAAACATACTACCCTTAACTTGCGTGCCATACACTTACACCTTTATGAATTATTTGCAAGCGTGTTTGTACCGATAATACAAAGCCCGTGAGGATAAGGAGGGTTTGGAGGGGTTTCATAACCCCCCCCCCCAAAGAAATCATTAATAATAATGTTATTTTGTTCACTACTGCTCAATACTTGCGTTAATCGATTATTATAAAATTCATAAAACCTACAACCCTTATAATGTTTAGAATGTTTCTCTTTGCTCCACGTCTTAGAATCAGTCCAGGCTACCTGCATTTGATTTAACTAATTTAGTAGGGACAATGAAGGTAGAGGAAATATACCTGCACTAATGTGTAGGTAGAGTGAGAAAGTGTAAGAAACTATTTATGAAAAAACCACCCTCAATCCCCTCCCTTACCAGGATTAAGATTCCGACCTCCCTATCGGCGCTAATCAAACTATATGAGCTTATCATCTAGTCCGCGTACCCAGAGGTGGGGGTATGTCTAAAATAAAATTTAAATTGCTTTAAAGGTGCTGCATGGGAGAGAAATGAGAAGTGTTGCAGGCGTTTATAAAACCGTATTATTTAAGAAGTGTTTTTTAATTTTTTAATACTATTTTCAACAATATGTATGCGAAAGTTCTGCCTAGTTAAACAGTTTAGATTTAAATTTTAGAAAGTTTAAAAAATGTGTGAAGATTCATTCATAAGTCGCAACCTTAACAATGTGGTATAGCAATTGTTGACCTGCGTTTTTTTTTAATTGAACAGTGTCATTCCATCTGATTTGTGGCGTCACAGGCCGCTAAAGTAACCCACTGCAACTGACACAATACTTGAGACGGATGAGTTTAATTCATTAGTATGGTTGTTATAATTTATTATTCAACAATAGCATTTATTTATTTTTCATTTGGTTTCCTAAAATGGTGTGTTTTAGTTTAAATTAAACATACTGAGAGTATAAACTTCGGGAAAGAAAGGCTTTCAGATCCCCAACCTTTCTTTGACCTGACCTTGGTTATTCTAGGAGAGCCAAACTTAACTTTACTCAATTAGCTAAAGAATTTCCTTTAAAAATATATTCGCCATAATCTTTATGTTAATCTCTGGTCAATATGATTATCTAAGGGTTATTATATTTAATATAGGACCACACTTATAGTGAGCTCCGAATTGCTCGGGTCTTATATGATCTCACAAAGTTATCAGATTAATAATTTTTTTAACCATATAGTGATTTGAGCCAATCTACCAAAACAATTATAACCTATCTTAAAATTGTATCTTTTGACACAGTTAAAAAAATATTCAAAGAAGTATGTAACTATGTACTATAATCACTGAACTACAACATTCCACATAAACTGCCATTGAAACTAAGATAATTTCACCTTTCTTGTGATTTTAAATATAGGCCTATTTAAAGCATAAAATCTAAGATATTTATTCATATTGGGACAAATTTAATCTCATTTTTTGGTTGAATCTTATTTTGAAAGAAAGAAAAACAATAAATAAAGTAGGATTTCTGAAAGTCTGCAAAGTCACTTATTGGCGCTCATGTATGTGAACTGCCTTAATGAACTTGTTCACAGTATGAGGCCTGAACTGTCTAAACGTAGGGCTATGTATCCTAAAGTTAAGTAAATTGAATTCTCACTTTCAAAGAGATGAAAAATGATGAGCAATAGCCAACAGGATGAATTCATAAACCAATAATACAGTATTTTAGACCATGCATGGGATTTAACTAAGGTCCTATTGCTTTAGTCCCCCATTCCTTGATCCCCTTATCCCAAACATTAGACTACAGCAAAAAACCGGACCAAAAATTATACATTTATAGCTTATAAAAAATTGTTATTTAACTACGTTACCTACTTTGAGATTTCTAAGTTATTTTGCGAAGAAGGTTGCAACTTAACTTGACACAGAAGCAGTTTAAGCACTATCACACTTAGACACTAATGTACGAAATAGAAAAAGAGGGAATAAAATGAGCCATTCACCCTGTGAGGCCTCTTGTTTATCTAAAACTTCCCCTCTTCCTCTGACTAGTCTACACACCCACTATAACTTACTATTTGCGTCTTGAACACATTAACTTTTTATTGTTTCCTATTCTAGATATACAAGCACATATGCTATCACTGATCTTTTTAATATACATCCTGCCAGGAAGATTCTTACACGTCATTTTCGTGACTAAGCCAAAAAGCCTAGAGTTGTAAATGATTTATAAAAAATACGTTCACAAAAAAAAACTATTTAAAGATAGAAATAATAATTTTGTGACAAAGTAGGACTATTTATGGAATTATTTAAGAATGTATGGTTTTTGTCTCAACGTTATATCTTTGAAACTTGCCGATTAAAACGTAAATTCACTAATATATCAAATACTATCTTGACCTACCATAATATCACCGGTAGGCAATGTCCTAAAGTACATACAATACTTTAAACACAAATATTATTATATTCTTTTTCTATCCAACACGTTGATTTAGCCCTTTTCCATATTTATATGTATGTCTGTCCTTATCATTTATATTCACGTGAATAATCGATTTGATTTCAAGGTTAATATGATTAATTCTCACATCTTCTTTTTTGCAAACTGCAATTGATTTGGATTAAACGTTTAATTAGCTTTCATCGATTTATGTGGGCTCTAGCAAGAGATTTAATTAAGAAGGAGTAAAGGCAGAACACATGTTTCAAAATAAAGCTTCTTCTACATCTGCATTTCTACTTTATAGAAACGTAAATGGTACAAACTAAACTAAAAGTTGCCTACATTTTTATAAACTGGTTAGATGTGCGAGCGGTTAGATTTCTTTTCTCTGGATGATAAGATCAAAATAAATTATTATTTGAATTATAAAACATGTGAATTAGTCCGTTGTTGCACTTATTAGGGGAAATGGCCTTATTGCCCCCTTATAGTTTAAGGAGGAGGGGCTGTTAGGGGGAAAGGATTCCCGCTGGTAGCCTCCAACAGCCCACCATAAACGTCAGCCCTAGAGCTGGTAATATGTGGCGGGTCCCGATACTTTAGGGAACCTTAAACAGACCCTTGGGGAAAGGGGGGTACCCCCAATTCGACAAGGGCCTTTCAACATACCACACCCACCCACCCACGCCACGTCGACATCTGTGACCAGAAACAGGTTCCTTACCGGCGGGGTTAGGTGATAGGATAGAGAACTTGACTCTGGAAAGTGGGGTTCAAACCCGACCGGTTCACTTTTCTTAGCATATTTTCAGTGAAGTAGTCCACTATCTTTGTATTGCTGATAGTTCTTTAATAAATATGCTGAAATATGCCATACTTTAGGTGGAAGTGTAAGGAACGCGAAAAAAGAGTACTGTCTTTTAAGTTTTTATATCAAAAGTTCATTTGACTTAAAATAAATAAATACAATTTCTCAAGTAGAAACAGAGAGTTTAATTTTCTTCACATGGTGACATCAACAGTTCTTAGGGTGTCCTAGAATTTAAAGACCATTTCTTTCCTTAGTTAAATTTGATTTTTTATCAAATTCTAATATGTTCTTGATAAATATTCAACAACTGTTGAGCTCACCATGTGAATAAAATTTAACTCTATGTTTCTATGGTAGAAATATTTGATTTATTTTGGCCAAAAAAATGTTGCTATAAAAATTAAGTGAACACTCTTCTTTTCTCCCGTCCCCTACAATCCCACCTTAACGTGCTCATCTACCAGATCACTGGGCCGTATTGCAAACGCCCAGAAATACCTCTTTATTTAGGAAGTGGTTTTTAAAACTATGGCTCATGCCAAAATCAAGAATAATTCCATCAATTTGTTCCCATAGGACTAAAAAAGTTAAATTTTATTCAAAATTTGAAAATATATACATATATTAAAACGAGAAATTAAAACATTTTCAACGACGTTTCCCGCTAAATTTTACAATTCTGAGATCAAAGTAAATTACTAGAAACATAGCCTTCCTCAAACAAAAAAATGTCCATCTTTAGTAAGATCACAACATAGCATTTTAAGATAATTGTTTTAGAGACTTTGAAGTTTCAAAGCTGAAGGCTCCTATCAGAAATGCTACAGCGTGAGGCTATTTCCCGTTAAGTGGGCGACGACCTTAAAATGTAAAATCTTACACATAAAACGAATTATACCGTTGGAAACAATCCGTGAGGGTGATTAATAGAAGATGTTCCGGTCATCTGCAGACAGGTTGAAGCACAGATTATGTGTGTCACAAAAACCTTTCTAATAGTATTCGTGGTTCGAGTCGTGTCACACTCATCAATGAGGAAGGAACTACATTTACCCTCGATGCTGCTCGAGGTTTACACCACTCTGGTCTTTTACACATAGTCCCCTTATCACATCCTGTACCAATGTACAAGCCGCAACACCTTCCAGTATTTTATTCTTAAAATTTGGTCTAGTCATTATTTGTCACTAGATAAGATAGTAAAAAACCAACATACCGGTATTGGCAACTAAACGCAAGACATAATACACTTTTATTTTAGCTTTGTGTCTTCAGTCTACTAAATGTCCGGGCTGTACGCTTTTTAATTACGCTAACAGTGTAGGAATGAGAAATGTAGAAGTGAGAGGAAATGCACTCACATATGCGTGGAGGGGTGTAACCTACTCTAAATGTAGAAATAATCCAGGTCTTATTGAATTAAAATACTTACTTGTGTTGTGCTTTCTTTCTAAAAAATTAACTTAGAGTATTAATATTTTATGGTAAATGTCTATCTACTACAGGGGGTTTAACTGACCCTTTGACACCCTCTCACCTCCAGCCCACCCCCATGAAACTCTGCCTTCATACACAACACTTAGTTCGTCAGGTGTTAATTTTCATCATTTCCAATGTAGTAGAATTAAACTAGAATTTCACTTATAACCATTTTATTTATCGGGAGTATTTAGGGTGCACTTTCTGAACCGACTGATTATATTAGCACGCGAGAATATCTATGAGTGAAAGTGAAAGATCTCACCAATTTTGTTGGGAAATGTATTTTAACAAACCTTCCAGGGTTCTTTTTCATGCTACAATCGACATTGGACCGACGGCTTTGCTTCACCTCCGAAGGAAGTTGTGTTACAGAGTTTTATCGCTCAACAAAAATCCATCGACCTAAAATGGGTTTGAAACCACGAACATCTGGTCCTTAGGCGAGCACTTCACCCCAAGACAAAGGTAGACGACCTAAATCAATTTTTACGATCATGCCAAGAATAAAATTCAGAATTCTTAGCTCAGTGGAAAGACGTATAACCGAGCAAATCAAGGTTTTGGACATCTCGTTTTGTTAACTTGATAAGCTATTATTCAAACTCCGCCTCAGGTAAGCCTACTTTATATTTATTCCTACTAAATATAAACTACTTTCCTACTTTTTATCTGTGAATTTTTGTCACTGTCCAACGTGCGCTTTCTAAACTGATTCGTTAGATCAGCGACCAACTTAGCAACCAACTGAACTATATAAAAAAACAGAAACCCCGGCCCCCAGGCTGGCATTCTATATCCATACATTTTTGGACTGTTTCTAGACCCTTTGCTCAGTGGACATTGTAGGACAATTCACTCTTAATAAAATATTACATACACTACAAGTTGAGGAACCCACATTGGTGGTCGCGTGGTATAGGATGTGACTTTCGCTATAGAAGGGATTTAAGGTGATGGAGAGGTGCGAGCTAAAACGATGGTGTACCACCACAATTAATTTACCACTGTGACTTTCCCACCCCCTTTCCAGGCTAACATGGGCACATTTACTTTTAAATTACCTTCCCATTATTAATCCTTAAAATTAACTCCTGAATAAGCCCATAGTGTTAAGCGTAGCAATTATTTGAAAAGAATAATAAAGACAAAGCTAATTACCTAAGAAACAACTTTACCTACAGCCAAGCCTCCTAGAAATGAAGAGCCTTAACTAAAAAGTTTCTGACAAGCCAAGTTTCCTATGGATGTTAAGAAAATTCCCAATTGTTTCTGATAAGTCAAGTTTCCTAGTATTGTTACTAAAATTCTCAATTGCTTATGACAAACCAAGTTTCCTAAAACCGTTTTGGAAATTTCCAATTGTATCTGACAAGTCAAGTTTCCAATAACTGTTAAGAAAATTCCCAATTGTTTCTGACAAACCATGTTTCCTAGAACTGTTTTTAAATTTCCAATTGTATTTGACAAGTCAAATCTCCAAGAACTGTTAAGAAAAGCCTTAATTAAATTTTTTCTGACAATCCAAGCCTTCTAGCAATGTTAAGAGCCTCAATTAAATGGTTTATGTTCAATAATGTTAAGAAGAGCTATTTTTTTTTTTCCTTCTGGTAATCACCTGGATATGATGATAAAAGAACCAAATAAATTGTTTCCAACAATTAGTACCATTTTACTCTTTTAAAGTCTCTAAAGTTTTACTCATACAAAGTTTACATTAAGTAACGTAAGCACCCCTGGGCCCCAGCTGAGCGAACATTAGGCGGTGGAAAGGAAAGAGGAAGCAACAACTTTTGCCCACTGTACGTACGTTGTGTAGGACGATGTGAACAACACACGTCACGGCGGTCTAACGAGTCCTCGCGTTGGATTTATGACCGTAAAATGAAGAAATAATAAAAAGGAGAATTACAAGGGCCAAGTTTCTATTACACCTCAATACCATTTTTTTTTGTTTGGTTTACCTTATAGAGTCTCTTTAATAGCAAACATGTTTGAATTATTTGATGCTGTGCAATGTGGCTTACTTGGTTGATATGACGTCACCCAATCACTTGAACTATACCAGACGAGCTTTCTAAAATATGCCTAAGACATTTTAGTTTGTGTTGATGACATACTCTTAATATAAATACAGTTTCCAAATACATGATTTTTTTACAACAAAAGTTAAACAACTTTTACGAATATAAATCCATGTTAGGTAGAGTTGAGTGTGGGGAAAGTCAAGCGTTCTAATATTATTTACTTCAAATATTATGAGTTCGTCAAACGATATGGTACCCCATTTAACTTGAGACTTAAAAATAGATTATTCCCCTTTATACGCTTTTATAATATCACCTGTCATAAAACATCCTTAACTTCAACTCATTAATTTTAATTTCTTATATGTAAAAAATACTTTATTGTTATCGTGAAAATGTTCTACCCTGAGAATACATTTTATGTACCTCCAAACTAAAAAATTAGGCTCTTTAAACTTGTTCTTTTCTCATGTCTGTCTGTGTATGGAACTACAAACAAAACTGTTTAGTTAATTTCTTTAAAACTTGATATTTATATTTTATATGCAGGGCCGAATCAAGTAATTCGTGGGCTTGGGGCCATTTGCAAAATTTGGGACTAACGGCCTATTTTAAAACTTGTAAAAATAAAAAAAAAAATAGAATTAACATAAAGAAGGGCATAAAATGCTATTATTAAGAAAAGGTTTTAAAAGTAATAACCTTTATATAATCTAAAAATACTTATAGATTCTGATTATGATTCTGGTTTTAATTGAATTTATTTATAAGAATTTCTGTAACAATTCTGGTTCCTTAAAAATAATTGTTAATTCCAGTTACTAGTTCTGTTTCGACTACCTGGGCGTGCCGGCAGCGTATATTTATGCTTGTTGGAATGAAATAGATAAAATTAATATAAGATATCGGTTGCACTTTAGAAGAATTTTTTTACTAAAACTAAAATTTCTAATATCTTAGATAAAATAATTGTAATAAAAGTGTGCGTGGTCCCCGCCTTAATCCGGCCCTAGTTATATGGTCATAGCTCGAGACCAAATCCCTATTTTGATTCCAACACCAAAATTAAAGGTAGTTTGCCGAAAACTTATTTACGAAAATTTGAAGTATTTTCAAAAATTGCTTTAACGGTTTTGGTTTCTGATATCTAAGCGTGAATTGAAAGATTCTGATAGGAAGGACCATAGCCTATCCGAAACATTACAAAGCTACTAACACTACTTAAATATATTCATACATTAAGTATTGTGATCTTCAGTTGTCACTATGATAGATAATATCAATAGCTGTTAACTAATATTAATAATAAAGAAGGCCTACTTCGTTGGCAGAATGGTCTAAGGCAGGGGTCACCAAACATTTTGCTATGTGGGTCACATTTTACACGTTTTTGAGGGCCAATGTAACGTTCACCTGTTCTTCAGGTAGCATTATTTTTGCCCTAAATGCCTTAACATGTGCAAATATATCATAAATATAATTTGTTTCAACATGCAAATTTAGATCCAAGTCATAATATGGCCGGTCACGTCTGTAAAAAAATGCCACTTTCCAAGGCCAGTTAGTATTTGATAAAAGTGATTGATTTTGATTCTTCTCTGTGAGATATGAATCAATGTGTATGTAAAAAATTATATTTATAATAATTATTAGTCAACATAATATTAGGTGACATCTTTTGGGACTTTACTTTTATAACCCTCTGCAGGGAGATTTAGAAACACCTAAAAATCGTCACAGTCAAGTCATTCTGTTTTAGGTAAAAGGAATAGCGCCTGAGACTAAAAATTATGGTTTGCAATTCTGACAGCGCTCTTGTTTGGTGTCATGGGGGGAAGCAGGCGTGATCTTGGAACGGGCCGGATATAATCTTGTGGTGGGCCAGAGCCGTAGTTTGGAGACCACTGGTCTAAGGCACTAATCTTGCAGTAGACTAGACTGCCGATGACGAGGAGACCGAGGTTCGAATCTCGGTAGGCTATACTGAGAGTTTTACACTTTTCCTCCACACAGATAGAGGTACACTTCCTCTTAATATTCCTTCCTAATCCATAAAACCACTAACGTAATTATAACATAAGTGTACAACACTAACGGATCGTAAGACGCAGTAAAATAATAATAATAATAAATAAAATATCCAAAGCTATTATTTATGCATTTTAGTGAAGATTACTCCATCTAGATATAATATACTAAGCCAAAGGTCCCGGGTTCGATTCCCATATCTAGGTGTCATTTGTCAATTTTCAGAAAATGATATATTAATAATAGTCTAATAATAATGTCTACATCCACTACTATTTCCAGTCTGTGGCCTGGGCCAGATTTTTATACAAGCCAAATTTTTTTCCACTAACGGCTTGCTATACTGACCAAGGGGCCGACATAAAAAGTTGGAGAAGATAGTGCTAACATTTGCGGACAGAGGGTGTCATGTGGTCAGCACAATGTGCCCATCAGCCGTTAATCTCAGTTTTATAAACCGGAGCCGTTACTTTCTTTTATTCAAGTAGCTCCTTAATGATTGTCATCACGAAGATGAATTCAACCTGTTCCAGACCCACTGCTCACCGAAAAACCTGGAAGCACCAAGAATCGAACCCGGGACCTTTGAATATCTAGCCAAGAACTTTGTTCGCTGTACCACAGAGGGGTCAACCAGCACTAATAATAAAGTAAACGTGTATCAATGTTGACCGCAAAATAAAAATCCATCGCGTTATTATAATACCCATTTGGGCTTTAGCCTATACACAATATATTAACTACACCTATACAATTGGGACGAGGAAGATATAATTTTAGGAGGATATTTACCTACATTGGTGTGGGGAGAGTGGAAAAAATGTAAGAAAAAAAAACACCTCTCAGTACACCTGACCAAGATTCAAACCCCGATCTCCCCGCAACCGGCAATTTAGTCCAGCACGAAAGTGACTCGTTAGATCATCAAACTACTGATACGGGTAGATATTTAATAATGTTAAGCATATCTAGCACTCAGTTTTTGAACATTTCTCATAGAGGAAGTCCGAATTTGCAGATGATAACATTTTTGTAAAGTCGATGACAGTTATTTTTAATAAGCTGGTTTAGAGAATTTTAAGAAATGTCTAATGGTCCATTAAGCCAGAGCAAGGAATGTTTGGATTGATTTTAAACCCCTTCAAGTCTGATGTAGATGGGGTTGAAAATGTTAAGACACGTGTGTTTCAAGTTCTTTGACGTACTTACCGCTTGAAGAAAGCTTTTCTTATCTTTCTTACCGCCCCTCCCTCTAGAACATACCTCTTCTTCTTCTTTTTTGCCAACACTACTATTCCTTTTACCGAACTGATAAAAATCCATCTCCAGAGATTGCAATCTCTGGTAAAAATGTCCTTTCGAAGTGCGTGGTCAGGTAGTGGCAATACTGACCGTTTATGGCTGGCTTCAAAACAAGTACAGTCCGTGTGATTTGAAATAAGTCACTTTCCAATATATATTTTAAATTCTTTTCCATGACGTTTTACCCATTTGGGCTATTTGTAAGGGCGCTATATTAAGGTGGGAGTGTAGGAAACGTTTGAAAAGGTCAGTGTGTATGCAATTTTTATAGCGAAACTTTTTTTTTTACTTAAATAAACAATTAATTGCTTCAATAGAAACACAAAATTTAAAATTCTTCACATTTTGATACTAACAGTTATTGAATATATTATGTAATTAGCATAACGGCATTTGATTTGAAGCATTTGATGAGAAGTTTTTTAAATTAAGAGAAAAATCTACAACTATCATTAAACTCCAAGACACCCAGGATAGGTTATTAAACAACTGTTGAAGTTACAACGTGAAAAAAATTTAACTATGTTTCTAATGAAGACTTATTTGATTTATTTTGAGAATTAGAAAATTTTTATATAAAAACTGCAAATCTTAACTTGCGGTCCCCACACGCCCACCTTAAATACGCTAATGTAGTGGGTATTGGAATGAGTATTGTGGAATTTATAGGGAATGTAGCGACCCGTATTTGCGTGGAGAGAGAGTGGGAAACAGTTTAGGAACAAATATAACTTATTACACCCAACAGGTTTCGAACCCCAATATTCCCATCAATGGTGGCCCAGTCTATTGATAGGGTGAAGTCTTAGACCATTCGATCACCAAATCTGATAAACAGCTTTCAAGCAAAAAAAAACAAACATTAAAATGTGATATTTGTGGAGTTGTTTATTTTAGTGATACGTATATTACTGAGCTTTGAAATTTATAAAAACTTAAAAATAATAAAATTAATACAAATTTACTAATTTGTCTAATTTATGTTTTTAAGGTCAAACAACTCAGAGCTTTTAGTGTCCTCTTATATCTGATAGACGTTATCCACTTAATTTCCCTGATCGAGATTAAAACCGTTAACTTTCACGAGCCCGCAGCTGGTGTGCGCGTGTACAAATGTATCTGTTTAGTATTTTCTGGTTGGCCGGTGATGGCGAGGTCATGGTTTGAATACCAGCCCGACGTATTGATGTGTATTTTACTAAATGCTTTCTCCCTTTTCCTCCGCACAAATGAGTAAACACTATCTCTAACTTCCACTTTACTCAAGGTGACCTGGCGGTCTAGGGTTAAGTTGGCATACTTCTGTGTTGGGGTCCGGGGTTCAATCCCCGGTCCCGGCACAGACTTATCTTATTGCCAAACCCTTCCTTCACCTCTGACAAGACGTGTATTAATCACAACTTGTGAATGTGTGGAATGCCGTGGTTCGGATCCCACGTTAAACTATAGGTCCTCCATTTCATCTCGCAATCACCCTAAAATTACACATTAGCGTAAGTGCGTACAAACCAAACGGGTAGTAAGACGCGGTGCTAATAATAAAAATACTATACTCAAGTTTAGCTACATCAGAGTAAATATATCGATAGCTGGATAGCAGGGTGGTAAACAGATGAAGTGTAATTAACTAATCAACCAATTAGAATCACTTTGTATTAAACAACCAAAACTATAGCTTAACCCAACTAAGTTAAAGATGAAGAAAACTATAAAAGTAGGGAAGAAATCGCTGGCCTTGTCGAACGGAACGTGGGCGTTTGCGTCCACTTGAAATAAACCGTAAAATGTTTGCGCCCGTCGGCGAGTCAACGCCTTGATAATAGCAACTGGAAGTCATTAAGAGGAAGTATAGAACGTTTAATTACTGATCGGTCCTTCTTCAGAACTACTAGTATGAAGGAATGTTGCTAGGCTAGGCTAGATTAGGTTAGGCTAGGTTAGGTTAGTCAATGACATGGTATCTCTGTTTAAAATCTACTATTATGAAGTAATTTTGGTAGGCTGATGGGAAAATTAAAAAAAAATTAAATGTTTTTGAAAGGAAATAGAATAAACAAGTTTTGTAAATACAAAAATTTACCTTCCTTAGAACAATAAGAAGGATTTGAATATACAGTGGGCGTAAACACACACGGCGCAACCAACTCGTAGCCTTGTCAAACAACCCCCAAATTGGAGCAATGTTTTAGCTACACTTAATTACCGTTTTATTTAAAATACTTAATAATAATCTTGCTAAAAGCTCAAATAAATTACTTTTAATTAATATTGCCCAACGTCGATGAGTAATTCGGTGCATGAGCGGATTCAGAAAGGGGGGGGGGGGG